>CAUYQV010167879.1:0-10301 GCA_963574575.1 Galagoides demidoff | reverse complement strand
TATATATACCATGGAATACTATTCAGCCATAAAAAGATGGAGACTTTACATCTTTTATGTTTACCCGGATGGAGCTGAAACACAATTTCTTCTTAGCAAAGAATCTCAAGAATGGAAATAAAGCTAAGTACTATAATTCATTTAGCCAGCAAACACAGAACATGCACTTCCTGGCAGGAAGTGCTTTATAGGCATAACTTAATTATTTTCCATAGCAACCCTATGAGGTAGATACTATTATTAGCCCCATTTTACAGATCAAAAAAATGGAAACACAGAGAGGTTAAGTGATTTGCAAAAATTACTCATTTAGTGAGTGATAGGGCCAAGGCTCTCCAGAGGCTGTGTTCTTAACCCCTCTAAGCTCTGTTGTCTCACGTCCTCTCTCATTTGAATTTGGCCATACATGAGCCAATGAGTAGGTTCTGCCACTGGCCACAGATAAAACTGAGAATTAGAAAAGTTTAACCAACTTGCCCAAGGTCACCCAGCTAGAGTCAGGCAGGAACAGGTGAGATCTGTAAATTGAAATCAATCAACACGAGTGCAATGGAGCAGAGGAGGCTACAGATGACAGCTCACACAAGATATGGGGGCCCCTTCCTTCTGGTAGACAAATAAGGTGCAGAGCTGTGTTGGGAATGGATCTCAGTTTTAAAGACTTAGTTCAACTCTGGTTTGTCCCTATCTATCTGATATGGTTTCTTGGGCTTTGACTGAGAGCCCAGTGGTGGGTCTCTGTCTCTTCTAGGTTTGCAGGAGAGCCTATTAGGTTCTTTGAACATTTCTTAATTTCTTCTCTTAGTAACAAGGAGTGTGGAAAAATCCCTGGTGATTAAACTTTTTGGTTGTTTGGTTTCTGTATGTACAGTTTAGGCTAACATAATCTGGGACAGTTCTCTTTTCAAACAGGAATTCTTTCTTGGCTTAAAAGTGAACATGGAGGTTTCAAAAACATATATCTATGCATTTCTTATCCTACACAAAGCACTATAGCTTTTTCTCTATGAACAAAGCTTTCAAAGCCCTGGTATTCTTATACTCACTACCTTCTAATCAGGCATAAAGGAATGTAACCAGAGTCCCCTATTCCAGGGAACACTGACCACTGGGTATCAGAGGCTGATCTCAGAACAGAGTTAGTACAAACAACAAACAAAGCTGAAACTCAGCTGGGCCTTATGCCCAAGAAAACCAGCCACACACGAACTCACACCATGGGGGAAGGAGAAAAGAGAAAAAGTTTTAAAAACAAACCAAGGAGAGAAAAAGGCTGGCTGAGAAGATGGCTCCACACTGACTGCCCCCCACCCCTTCACCCCACCCGGCTCCCGAATGCCTGAGAGACAAAGCCTGAGAAAGAAAAACTTCCCCAGTCTTGCCCAGGAAAGGAGCTCAAATCTCTTGACTCATTTGGAAAGCAATCACAGAGACCAAGAGCTCGGACTCTACTGAGAAAGAAGAGGGCTTTGGTTTATACCTAAAATAAAGTAGGTTTCCATAAAAAGAAAAACTCAGAAATGCTTTAATATCTTTAGTATTATTTATATGTAGAAGTCAGCCGAACTGAAGCATTTATTCGAAAATGTATGGATTAGTTAAGAGAATGGCAGCTGTGTAACAGATAAATCTGAAACAGCAGCCTCACAGGATAAAAACTTATTGTTTTCCTCACATAAAGTCTAATTGGTAGATGGGAAGAGGAGGTGCAATGCTCTGATCTAGGAAGCCATTGGGGGAACTAGGCTAAAGGCAGTTCTGTCACCTGCAACAAGAGTGTCCTAGGTTGCCTTCAACACTGGAATCCAGCTAGCATACAGGGAACAAAGAGTAAAGGATTGTAGACAAGACTTTTATTCCCTGGGTTAACAGGTGATATATAATACTTTTGCCTAAATATCACTGTTAGCTAGAACAAGACTGAGAGTGAGGCAGCCTCTCCCTTTTGGATGTGCCCGTTTCCATTTCTGATGCTCCACCACCTATGACATAGCATGAGGCTCTCTGCAGACAGCCAAATGTGCCCCTCCCCATCTTGACCTCCCAGTCTCCAGAACCATGATCTAAATAAACCACTTTCTAGTCTCAGGTATTTTGTTGTAGCAATAGAAAACTAAGACATTATGACAGCCCCAAACACCATACATTTCTAGGGGCTCTTTTGGGATTTCAAGGTATTGGCTAATTCTTAAAACTTGCTAGGTCAGGTTATCAGATCATCTCATCAAACAAACCTCCCAGTGGCATCTGTTTTGATTGACAATCCCTTAAGAATCCATGCATTTCATCTACCTTACAATATCATTTGTGACCTTAAAACCATCTGCAAATACCACAGAAGAGTGCTCTCTATTCAAAACAGTCACCCTGGGAGTAACCAGCCACATGGTATAATGAGGTTATTCTTTCTTTAGATGATTTGGCACTTTACTTTTGGAGTCATTTTCTGACATAGTGTCATATCAAAACATGAAATTCTGGAGCTCAAGGGAACCTTAGAGGGCCACCAATCCAATGTTCTACTTAATGCTTCAATCCTTGCTACCATGCCTTGGCCAGTTATTCTTCAACCTTTATTCACTTTTTAGCATGTGTCCTAAGGCACTACCTTGAAGCTGAAGGCAACATAATGATGAATGACAGAATCCCTGACTTCGTAATTTAATAAGGGAGACTGGAATACAGATGGATCATTACAACATAAGTAGGTAAATAGTAGGAAGGGAGTGCAGTGGAAACACAAATGCTGGAGGGACTAAATCAGGAAAGAGGAGGCACATAATTTGTGCTTTGATAGAAGAGGTTGAGTTTTCCTAACTAAAAATCTAGGATGGTATTAGGGGTATTATGAAGGACTGGGAAACACAGGGGGCTTAGAAGGTTTGGGAAGGATTAAGGGGCCTGGAAAAGATAGAAGGGGGATAGGATGGATGAAGAGAAAGTGGATGGAAAGGGAAGGTCTACAGGGACTCTGACATAGAGGGCAGAAGAGCCTGGGAAAGAGTGGAGGTGGCAGATGGAGTAGGGTGGGAGGTGAAGTGGGGACAGCAGGTGGCGTGGGTTGGTAAGCAGAGTGGGGGCAGCAGACAGAGTGCAGCATATGGAGGGACTTGGAGACAGAGCTTTCTTTAATAAGATGGACCTCCTGGTGAAACCAACTCTGTATCTGGACAATTGTAGATGTTATAAAGTCTTCTCAATATTTAGCCCAAACCTGCCCTCCCTTAGTTCCTACCCTTCTTTCCTGGTTTTCCTCTCTTAAGCACAGAAATAAATCATGATTGCTTTCCCAGAGATTAACCCTGCCAAAATCTAAAGATAATTATTACATCTCTGTGAGTGGCTCCTCTTCTCCAGACTCAATTCCCTCTTCATGTGTGAGGTTGGTTGCAATTCTCTTTTCATTCTTATCTTACTCCCCTGTGCTAGACATTTTCCATTTGGTCAACATCCCCCTTAAAATGTGGTATCCAAACAGAGCACACTGCTCCAAGCATGGTTCACCAGCACCATCTTTGACCCGCATTCAAGCATAAAGTTAAGTTACCAAACAGACATACCATGTTCAGAGTCAAGCCTAACTTAACTGTCCACCAGCATGTGTGCTGATGGTGAGTTCTTTCCCTGTTTTGTTCAGGGGCTGATGGTTTTTAAATGTAAGCGTATGACTTTACATTGATCGATTCACATTTCCCTTGGTAAGCTCTGTTCCATTTTTCCAGGATGTCAAGAGTTTTTAGAAAAGTTCTACTTTTATAATGTTTGGGGCAAGGATGAGAAGCAGGATGCCAATGTTCTCTTCTAAGTACTTCATAATGATATTTAATGGGAAGAGGTTGAGACAAAATTCCATAAACTACTACTCAACACTTCCCCCAGATAGGCTGTTTGTGTCACCCTGTGCCTCCATCTTCACACTTGGATATTCTTTTTTCCCCCACTCTTTAACATATTTCATATTTATTTATATAGTTTTATCAGAGAACTCTATATGCAGCCAAATTGGTTTCTTAAGTTTTCTTTGTCTTTTCTGCTCTCAGAATTTCATTTCTGACATTCTTCTATCTTTTTTGAGACAAGACTGTCCTTTGAGCTGTTGGTCATGAATTTTTTACTTACATATACTCGAATATTGAAAAATTCTGAAGTCAAGGTTATATACTTGATTATGAGCCACTGATTATGAGCACAGTTTTTTATAATTCATTTAATACTTCCTCAATGACTTAATAAGTTTCCTTCATTGCTTCTCTTGCATTCTAGGAGATATGTCAACAACAGGAGAAGAACAAAAATAAATGTATTTTTTAGATTGAGGAAAAACTGTGAGAAAAGACACACAAGATAATAACATGCTCCTTTTCTTTAATTATTTCAATAGATTTAGGGTGCATAAATGTTTTAAGTTACATAAATGAAATGTATAACGCTGAAGTCAGGCCATTTAGTGTACCCATCCCAGAATAGTGTACGTTGTACCCAATAAGTAATTTTTGACCCCTCACCCTCCCTCCCTTCTTCTTAGACTCTTTATGTATGTATACTTGGTTCATTTCTCACACATAGATTGAAAGTTTTTTTATAGTAGGAAGGAACCACACCTTTCCTGTGGAATATTGGCTCATTTGCAAGAATACAAGAGGTGTTCAATAAATATTTTTTAATTAACAACAATAACAGTTTGTGGTTTAAACAAATGCTTACTTACATTCGCTGGTTGAAGCAATTAAAATATTTAGATTTATTCCATGTATAATACCAGTCCTACATATAAATATAAATATATAGATAGATCAATATAGATCAAGATAGATCAAGAAATAGTCACAAATAAATCCAAGTGTAGAACGAAAAATATGCCTTTAAGCAAATAAACATCACAAATGTATTTTACATTAATATATATAAATTAGCAAATTAGTAAGTGCATTGACAAACACACACACTTTACTCACCTATATCAAGGTATATAAGTAATCATTTGGTCGGGTATGGTGGCTCACACCTATAATCCTAGCATTCTGGGAGGCTGAGGCAGGAGGACTGCTAGTGCTCAGGAGTTCAAGACCAGATTGAGCAAGAGCGAGACCCTACCCCTACTAAAAATACAAAAATTATCCAGGTGTTGTGGTAGATGCCTCTAGTCCTAGTATTTAGGAGTCTGAGGGAAGAGGATGACTTGAACCTAGGAGTTTGAAGTTGCTGTGAGCTAGACAACAGAATAAGAGTCTGTCTCAATAAATAAATAAATAAATAAAAATAAGTAATCATCTATTTTTTTGAAAGTTATACTTTAAGAAAGACCAGGTTTCACTTGCCTTTGGACTTTAACAGTAATTAAAAACAAACAAACAAACTTGTACTACAAAACCCTATATTTAATATGATATAATGTCTTTCTACAATTCAATTCTAAAATTATTATTTTTTTAACCTATATTATTAGCACTTTGAGACCCTTACATGGCAAGTACTGACTTTTGTTCCCCAAGATAAAGTATTAGCTTTTATTTTTTTTTTCACTTACACGGTGCATAATAATTAAAGATTCTGGTTGCCAAGGAAATGCTACTTTGAACTTGAAGTTCAATTGTTTTGTGAATTTGTAATTGTACCCTTTCTGAGGGATGCAGAAGGCAGAGGAGGAAATTCACAAAAGTGACACAAAGCAGATAATAACAGAGCCTCATGATGAATTCATAATGATGTTCAAGGTGTGAGGAAAATTGTTCCATCACAAAGAATGATCTCTGATCAACCACTGCTAGTCACTACCGAGAAGGCTGCAGAACTAAGGGCCCGCTTTGTGTTCTAAAACCAGAATAAACACCCAGGTCCTGATTTGCAAAGAAAAACTCATGTTTATCTTGATCTACTATTGTGTCTGTGAGGGTAGGGGGAACATTGTATGAGAGAACTAACTAGGCGGTTACTTGATGTTTATGCCTAGTGACAGAAATGTGTGAGCATGACCCCTAAACCAAATCCCAATTTAAACTAGTCAACGAATTTGACCTCTTGGCAATATAGAGGGAAATCTTGACCTCCCATCACTGACCCCTCCAACCTCTTCAGATCCCCTAGGCATAAATTTAACCAAGGAAGTGAAAACCTGTACAAGGAAAACTACAAAACACTGATGAGAGAAATTGAAGATGATATAAGCAAATGGAAAGACATCTCATGCTTATGGATTAGAAGAGTTAATTTCATTAAAATCATGATACTGCCCAAAGCAATCAACAGGCTCAATGCAATCCCTTTCTAATACTCATGTAATTTTTTACAGAAATAGAAGAAAAAATCCTAACATTTGTATGGAACCTAAATAACCAAAAACATCCTGAGCAAAAACAACAAAGTTGGAGGCATCACATTACCTGACTTCACAATATATTATAAGGCTACAATAACTCAAACAGCATGGTATTATAAAAACACACACATGGACTAATGGAAAAGACTAGATAATCCAGTAATTAATTTATGTATTAATAGGGAATTAGTTTTTGAGAAAAGCACCAATAACATACACTGGGAAAGGACATGCTCTTTTATAAGAGGTGGTGAGAAAATTGGATATCCATATGCATAAGGATGAAATTGTCCTCCTAGCTCTTCTTGTATGGAAAAATTAACTCAAGATGAATTAAAGACTTAAATGTGAGATCTTCTAAAACTGCAAGAAGAAAACACAGGGAGACATTTCAGGACATTGGTCTAGGCAAAGACTTTAAGGCTAGGACCTGAAAAGCACAAGCCACAAAATAAAAATGGACAAATGGGACTGTCTTAAACTAAAACACTTCTGCACATTTAGAGAGATTCACAGTGATGTAAAATATAAATGTTTTAACACAATAACTAAGAAAAAGACATGAAGGCTATGTTAACGAGTTGGATGAAAGTATTTCAAATTGTAGATAGAAACAGAACACTGTACCCCATAACAGTATTAATGCACATTGCTATGATTTAATAAAAAAAAAAGAAAAGAAAAAAAATAAAACACTTCTGCACAGCAACAAAACAAAAACAGACAAAAACAACCTGTTGAATGGGAGAAAACATTTGAAAACTATTCATCTAACAAGAGACTAACATCTAGAATTTACAAGGAACGCAAACAATCCTAAAAAAACCCAAAACATTAAAAAATGGGCAAATGACATGAATAGATATTTATCAAAAGAAGACATACTTTCAAATGGACAACTGGTATATGAAGTAATACTCAACATCACTAATTATCAGGGAAATGCCAATCAAAACCCAATGCAATATCATTTTACCTCAGTTAATGGCTATTACTAAAAAAATGAAAAACAGCTGCTGGCAGGGATGCAGAAAAAAGGGAACGCTAAAATGCTATTGGTGGGAATTAGGGGAGCCGCTACTGAAAACAGTATGGAGATTTCTTAAAGAACTAAAGATAGAACTATGATATGATCCAACAATCCTGGTACTGGGTATCTACCTGAAGGAAAACAAATCAATATAATCAAATGATTGCTACCCAAAGGAAAAGAAGATTTTTCATTAAGAACGTACTGAAATGTTTATTGCAGCACTATTCACGTAGAAAAGACATGGAATCAAACTATGTGTCCATCAATAGAGAAGTGGATGGAGAAAATGTGTTAAAAACATAGAATGGAATACTATTCTGGTGTAAAAAAAAGAATGAGATCATGCCATATGTAGCAACATGGAAGTTACTATGCTAAGTGAAACAAGCCAGGAATAGAAAGACAAACACCACACATTTTCACTCACATATGGGAACTAAAAAAAATAGATCTCATGGGGGTAGAGAGTAGATTTGTGTTTATCAAAGGCTAGAAATGGCTGGAGGGGATAAAGACATTGACTAACGGGTACACATGTATATTTAGATAGGAGAAATAAGACTTGGTGTTTGACAGAGCCATATGGTGACTATAGTGAACATTAATAGATTGTACATTTTAAAATAGCTAGATAAGAATAATTTGAATCTTCCTAGCATAAATAAAAGGTAAATATTTAAAGTGGATGACCCCATTGGTTATACAAATATATCAAATTATCATATTCCTGCGAAAGGATGTACATTTAATATGTATCAATAAAAATATGAAACAATTAAAAAAGACGAATATTGCATGTTTTTATTCATATGCAGGAATTAGAAAAGTTCCTCTCACAGAGGTAGAGAGTAGAATGATAAATACCAGAGGCTGGGAAGGATATGTATGAGCAAAGGTGGGGTGGGGTGGAGTGAAGGGGAAATACAGTTAAATAGAAGAAAGAAGTTGTAATTTTTTTTTTTTTTTTAGTCTCAGTTTGTTGCCCAGGTTAGACTACTGTAGCATTAGCCTAATTTATGGCAACTTCAGGCTCCTGATTTCAAGTGATTCTCCCGCCTCAGTCTCCCAGAGTGTTAGGATTATAGGCAGGAGCCACCATGTGTAGTCAAAAAGTCGTAATGTTTACTAGCAGAGTAGTGAGAGTAAACAACATGTTGCAAATTTCAAAATATAATAGCTATAAGAAAGGATTTGAAATGTTCCCAACACATAGAAATGATGAGATAGTAGATATTTTAAATACCTTGACAGGATCAATACATATTCTACACATGCAACAAAATACGTGTATCACATGTACCCTATAAGTAAGTACAGGTTACGGGGTTTCGTTTTTATTTATTTACTTTTTTATTTAGAAGACCAACTTTATTTATTTCAAAATATTAAGGGAGTATAGACGTTTTAGGTTATGTAGATCACTTTCATTATGCCGGGTCCCTGCTATAGGTGTGCCAATTACCCACATAGTGTTTATTGTACCCACTAGGTAGTTTTGTGCCCCTCTGCTCTTCCCCTCTCAGTGGTTGATTTACACTGAGTTTTATTTCCTTCTGTGCACATGTATACTCATCATTCAATTTAATAGTGAGTACATGTGGTGTTTGTTCTTCCATTCTGAAGATACTTCACCTAAGAAAATGGTCTCCAGTTCCATCCAGATTGTTGCAAAAGGTATTCATCTTTCTTATGTACTCCATGGTATACATATGCCACATTTATTTATTTTATTAATCCACTCATGAACTGATGGGCACTTGGGTTGATTCCACATCTTTGTGATTATAAATTGTGCTACAATAAACATTTGAGTGCCTTTTTGATGAAAAGTCTTCTTTTCCTTTGGGTAGGTACCCAATAGTGGGATTACTAGACTGAATGGTAAGTCTACTTTTAGTGCTCTGAGGAATTTACATACTAATTTCCATAGAAGTTGTACTAATTTGCAGTCCCACTAATAGAGTATAAGCATTCCTTTCTCTTTCCACCCATGTCAGCATCTATTGTTTTTGGACTTTTTAATAAAAGCTACTCTAACTGAAGTAAAGTTATACCTCATTGTGGTTTTAATTCGCATTTCCCTGATGATTAGTGACAGTGAGTGTTTTTCATATGTTTATTGGCTGTTTATCTTTCTTCTTTGACAAAGTTCTGTTCATGTCTTTTACCCACTTTTTAGGGCTTTTTTCCATGTATCTGTTTTCTTTAGAGAAGTTTCTCTTCAAGTCCCTTGTCCACCCTGAGATGGGATCACTTGTTCTTTCTTGCTAATATGTTTGAGTTCTCTGTGGATTCTGGTTATTAAACCTTTGTTGGAGACATAACCTGCAAATATCTTCTTCCATTCGGAGGGCTGTCTGCTTGCTTTACTTACTGTGTTAAATTACTAAGTCATGGAAGAAGCCCAAGTGCCCATCGACCCATGAATGTATCAATAAAATGTGGTATATGTACACCATGGAATATTATGTAGCCTTAAAGAAAGATGGAGACTTTACCTCTTACATGTTTACATGGATGGAACTGGAATATATTCTTCTTAGCAAAGTATCTAAGAATGGAAGAAAAATTATCCAATGTACTCAGTCTTACTATGAAACCAATTTATAGCTTTCTTATGAAGGCTATAACCCAATTATAGCCCAAGAAGGGAAAAGGGAGAGGGAGAGGAGGGGATGGGGAGGATGGGTGGGGGGAGAGTAATTGGTGGGACCACATCTATGGTGCATCTTACAAGGGTACATGTGAAATTTACTAGGTGTATAACATAAATGTCTTAATACAATAACTAAGAAACAACATTAACCAGTTTGATGAAAACATTTCAAATTGTATTTAAAACCAGCACATTGTACTGCATGATTGAATTAATGTATACAGCTATGATTTAATAAAAAAAACTTGCAAGAATAAATGTTGGATATAAATCAATCAATCAATCAAATATCTTCT
>CAUYQV010167878.1:0-22941 GCA_963574575.1 Galagoides demidoff | reverse complement strand
TTGAAGTGTGCTCCTCAATCTTCTCTCTTGGCTCTGCTCCAAACCATCAGCTAATCAGCTAAACTTCTGTCCTTTCAGCCTCCTTCTGAACGGGAGCCTCTGCAAAAAGCTGGCTGCAGTCCGCCATCTTGGCTCCGCCCTGCAGTTACCTGCTTTTTTAATTTAACACTGAGAAGTCTAAACCAACCTACACCAATTGAGAACTTCAGGCATCACTAAAATAAAAATATCAAACCAAAGAAAACAAATGTAAGAAAAAAAGAACAAAGGTTTATTAATTTAACAGACAGATATTAGAAACTTGATTTAAAATATCTATAAATCAATGGACTTATAGAAATTAATCACCACCTATGTGCCTTATGGACTAAAAACCAAAATAAAATAATTAAAATGTTGAATGTATAAGAAAATAATTTAAGAAGCACCTGCAGAAAGTACCATGTTATAAGAGAAATGGCAAAGACTTCATAAAAAGATAAGCAACCTTAATGCAATTTATACATATATCAATAACAACAGAAATTTAAACTGTAAAATGCTATACGAAAGTAAAAAGCTATTATACATTATAACAGATTCTTTAACAATATTTTCAAAGGTATGGATTCTGTATAGGTTTAAAGGTGCCAATAAATGACTGAGTGCCAGTGAAATGTTTGGTGCTACCAATAAAATCTTGGACAGAGGTCAATCAATGTCCAAATGACTTCATTGCCAAAAGGATTTTCCAGACATTTTTCTATGCTTCATGAGATCTCAGATAGCATTTGATATTTTAAATCATGGTCAGTTAAATTCCAGGTTGTTGTATGATTAGTTAGGTTGAAATAAATATTACATAAAAATTTTCTACTTTGACCTTCATCCTACATTTTCTCAAATAATGTGTGGTATTACAGCAATTGTTATTAATGTTTCCAGATGCTGGTAGTGCTCCTGGTATTGACCTTTTGAAATTATTAAAAAATAAAGCAAAATACATCTTTCTTCTGGAAATTCTAAACAGTCTCCTATTTCCGTGACCTTATTTGATGCCTGATCCGATCACCTCGCCCATGACCAAAAGTCAGGCCTTCCCACTCAGCAGAAAGCTGATCATTTATTTTCTTAGCAGGAGATCTCTCCCATGTCATTAATGATTCATATAGGTCATGTTTACAGGGCTAAGTGTTTCCAAGTTTGTTGTATCATAAAGCAGCAACTTCTGTTTTGTATAAATACAAGGCAAGAGGTTCTTATGTGAGAAAATCAAGAGTGAGTGTTTAAACGCCATTGTCTTCCTGTTTTAGAGAATGACACAGCACTGAAATGAGGACATAGGAAAAACTGAAATAAAATCCTAGGAACAAAGACCTCATTCAAGCCTCTGTGAAGCTTGAAAATCATGGAAAATCAAGGAAAAATTTTACATATTCAGAATGAGGAATCAGAGTTGGTTATCAATCATCATAAAAAAAAAACTTTGAGAAAATAAAGGGATTTAACAGTATAATTATGTTCTTCGCTAGTTTCTTACTTTTCCTATCATTTTATTATTTCTCCCTTCTTACAAATTAAAATAGTTATTTAACCAGCAAAATGTATAATTCCAAAGGCTTTTTCTTGTAGACATCATTTTCAATCTTATGTAATTTGTATATTTCATAGTAAAATTTACATTACTAAGAAAAGGGCAAATGCTACAAGTTGCCTAAACCAAACTGATGCTTAAATAATTTCTTTTCTTTTACACTGTATCCATGTATATATTATTTTTATCATTTTCAACTTCCATACTTTTTATTTCTTCGGAATAGTTCATTCTTTTGGTGAAATTGTCTACCTTTTCTTGACCAAGCTACTGGCAATCTACGGACCAGAATGAATGTGCCTATACCTGGTAATTATACACAAATTATACACATTCTACACAAATTCAAATGAACATTTCTTTTTTGATTTTACACCAATAAAAATAAATATGCATTTCAATTCCTTCTGCTTATTCTAAATTTCAGGACATTCTGGAAATGCTGTAATAGCTATACTTACATCTATAAATTGTATATGGTTGTGCTTATTTGGGGCATTAGGGTCTCAAAAATGTGTTTGATAAGAATAACATACATATATCTTTAATTTTAACATGTAGTGCGAAATTACTTTTAACAAACCCCACCTTGATAGACTTTGCCACACCTTTCACTCTTCAGCTACCTAGCTTAGGTTATTAGGGTTTTCAGTAGCCTTCCTAAATCTCACACGTTTACTCTGCCAATCTCACACGTTTACTCTGCCATCTTCTTTTTTTTTTTTTTTTTTTGGCTCATATTTGGTAATTATAGATCCCTAACTAGCAGCTATGTTGCAATTTCCAGGTTCAACATTTGATTCCCTAGCATAGATAATTTTTACCCCCTAGTTTTAACTTTGCTGTTCTGTGAATCACGCCTCTGTCAGGACCACCACCTGTGAATGTTTTACATCAAACATTTTATTATAACCATTGAAATTATTACAGATGGCATTTTTCTGACCCAAGAATTTGGTTCAGAGGGAAATGATTAATTACCTGGAAAAATGTTAATGTGATCCATTGAATTTACTGTGTATTTCATCATCAAGGAACAGTAGTTCTTATATAAAAATGACCTCTAGAACATTAGATAGGATAATTTATAAATTTGATTGCCATCCAAGTTTTAAAGTATATTCTCAACCAACAGCAAATATTAAGTTTCTTCTTCAAAACCCACGTTAATAAATACATCTGAAAAAGGAATACGGAAGAAGCCAATGTTTAAAGAAAAAATATTGCTGAGTATTAAATCTATTTAAGAAAATACTTTAAATAATTAATTGACGTTAGTAAGTTACCTATATCTTTAGCAGTTTGAAATGTATAAAGAATCTTCTTAACCACTTGTAGATATTATATTTTTATTTATTTTAAGGAAATATTTCCTATTTTACAGAATTTGAAACTATCTGATACAGCTCAGATAAAAAGAAAATTACATAAAGGAACATTAAAAAGAAATAATCAATAGAGGGATAGGTAGAGATATCGACTATTGTTTTCTCTCCAAACTGTCTCATACTAAATATGCTTTATTTTGTAGGACCTTTATCACTTGATTATATAGTACTAAGGTGTTTCATGTCACAGAACTATTTTAGAGTTTTTTATTCTATTAAACAAATACCACTATTGTATAACTTTTGACATTTGGTTTACTCACGCATTCAGACTATTATAAATAACATTTTGTTTTCAGTAACTATGCAACTCCCAATTTAAAAATGGACTCATTGGAATTAATTAAAAAATAGCAATAGTCTATGTGAAAGTACCCAGATACATTATCAGTTCTTGAGCTATTTATAAGTGACTATTAATATCATACAAATATTTTGTAGCTAGAATCAGACTAAGCAGTTATAATTTACAATCCACTATGTAGTGAATATTTGAAATGAGAAGAAAATAAATTGGAAGGTTTCATGCCACAGAAAAGCCAGTTTACAGTGTGAAAACCTAATAATTAATCTATTGTATCACCTAAGGATTTTGTAAACAGTATTGCTTCTGTCATAATATATTAACTCAAATATTTCCCCTTAAGAAGATGGTGGTTATTGTTAATGACAGAATTTAGAATCACCTTTTGTCTCTGGCTATTAATTAAGGGACCAATTATTAAAAAAAATCTTCCAAAAAAACCCAAAAGGTAAAAGATTATACAAGACACTATCACAATAGTATTGAAATGTATTCTGAGGCCATACTTTTTGACCAATAAACACATGTCAGGAATCATCCAACGTGTTGAATCTTGCTGCCCCCAGACCATCAGGGAGCATAATTACAGAAGCTGAACATGCCAGGATGTGTGGGGAAGTTTGGGGGCCAGATAAGCCCAATTACTGATTGTAATTGAACAGCTGACGAAGGCTTGATGATTCTAGTAGTTGAGAATGACTCTCTAAAAGATGTCAGCTCTCCATTCTTTTAGGGTCTCTAAGTATTTAATCTGTGTATTAAATTAGATCATGTGAAGGAAACCACACATAATCTCAACCCGAAAAGATTCACTAGCTGTCAATTTAACTTCTTCCTTCAGTCATTATTGAATTGATACCAGAGGCATTAATTTCAGTGGTATGTCCGTATAAATTTAGGAACTGAATTTGAGCATAATACTCAGTATGTTAGCCAGTGATCATTACATCAAACACTATCATTAATGTTTTACTGAATTGAATTTTAATCTAAAAACGTTCACACTGACCCCGTGCTTTGTCAGATGACTAAAGTTGTTTATAACTTTGAACTATACGATGTTCAATGGGTTAAAGAATGAATGCTAAACCTTTTCTCATTTATCCTGACTATAATCTAAAGAAATAGAAAGGACAGAAATCATTGTCACAATTTACAAAAAAAAAAACAAAAAACCCAAAAACAATAAAACACAAAAGTAAACAAAAAGTCAGAAGCATGGAGATACTGTGACTTCCTCTAACCGTCAGGAGTGTCTGAAATTTTTAACATCAACTACTGTATTTTAAATTATTAGCTATTTCCTGAGTTTGTAAACATATTGTATTCAGACCTGTTTTCTGATAGTAATAACAGAGACTGAGGACTATGTTCTTAGTTCTTACTTCTGTGACACTGTGAACATGTCTCACAGCTTAAATTCCCCCAAAGTTTTCTGGAATACATACTTGGTGTTATCACATATGATAGCCCCCTGGCTTCTTCCCAATTGTATAGAAGGACATAGTTGAAATAAGTATATTTCTGCAAAGACTTAGTTTTGTAACTGAGGAAAAAATGGGAAACAAAATATTTAAGAATTTCCACAGTTTCCTAAAAATAAATATTACCTTGAGTGTTTGTGGTTCATTAAATATTATAATTGCAACACTCATACCCCACTCCTGAAGAATCTATCTTAGTGTAACAGAAGGTGGCTGTTAACAAAAGTCTCAGTGACTAGAAGTTTCTAGTTCACCAGGTCTCCAACTGTTCTTAGTATCTGGAAACTTTGCAAATTATTTTCCTGAGTTATGGTAAGAATAGGGAAAATAAGCCAAACATCAAGTGGATAGGCAACTTTGCATGCCTAATTGGTAGGGTTTCCCTACAAGTGTAAGAAAAATGAGTGGCCCAAGCAAAAAAAAAAAAAAAAAATAAACATACAATCATACCTCCAGCCAAATAAATTGAGTCCACTGGCCACCAGTAGAGTTAGCAAGGGATGCAACAAGATAGTAGTAAATAAAAGATCCCTCTTTCTTTTTCTTTGGGTGTACAGGTTTGATTTAAACAAACATATAGATGATAGATAGGTATGTGCAAGTGTGTGAAATGTGAAATCTTTCTTTTTTTTTTTTTTTGGCCGAGGCTGGGTTTGAACCTGCCACCTCCGGCATATGGGGCCAGTGCCCTACCACTTTGAACCACAGGCACCACCCATGGGAAATCTTATTGCTATATTATTCAAAAGGGCAAACCAAAACTTAATTTACTGTTGAAAATACCACATTTGATCTTGCATTCCCTAAATATTTACTTATTTTTCATTAGATTTTTTCTAAAACATCTTTACCATAAGGAGGATGACCTATTTCCACAGCAATAAGAATTGGAGCATTTGTAGTGAAGATTTGATCTGATATGATATTTAGTTCTACTTGATCTGATTCCCACTATAATTTTGATAACATTTACTGTTGTTATTTTTGATGGGAAGAAAACTTATTCTTTCCTCCTCAGAATACTTTTTTTCTCTTGTTTTCGTAGTTTTAATTCCTTTTTGGAGAATTTCACCCAAATTTACAGACTTAATTTCATTTTTAACTCCTAAATTTGTGTCTCCTAAAAATTTTTCTCTATGGACAGTATTTCCCATGCCACAAACGCTAAAGTATTAGGTGGAGGGGAGAGAAGCAAGAATTAAACACAATACTCTGCGGAAGTCAGGGAAAGAAAAACTGTACATGGCAAGATCCTATTCAGCAAATTTGCTTTGTTTACTAATCTGACAAAAGTATTACGTGTTCCTCTATGGAATCTATTATAAAACCCAGCAATGGATTAGTCCTTTCTGCTGTCCCTACCTAGTACTTCTGATTGCTCCTAGGTTGAAGATGGAAACTAAGGCTCAGTGCTAATCGGGAAGCATGAAGAAGGGATAAAGAGAAAGAGGGAGAACCCTTTTTAGCAAGACACCTATTAAAAGATTAAAATATATAAATATCACAAGTGATCAGAAACAAGCCTAAATTCATTTGCTGACCTGGTTATAAAACAAAATAATCAGGGCGTCCTTAACTTGGGATAATCTTTACTGTCCTGGAAAGTTCTGCACAAGCAAACCAAAACTTAATTTAGAGGCATTCTTTGGAACGGACTAATTTTGAATCAAGCTTCAGCCAATCACAGACAGCCAATTGGCCTATTGGTTACAGAACTAGTAGTTAGCTCGATGTGGGCAATATAAGAAAAAATCATTTTTAATAACTCTGAAAAATACTTCTACAGAAGACAATGGAAGATGACTAAACTTCCAATTCATAGCCTTCTGTCCTGCAGAATCTGAGATAATCAAGTAGCCCCTTCTAAGAAAATTTAGAGTGAAATTTATCTTCTGTATTTGTGTCATATTATGTTACTTAATAATTTTCCATTTTGGCATTTGAAATTTCTTTAAAAATCATCATTTTTCATTATGCACTGTATGTATTTGTTGTAATTTTCATTTAGGGCCACGCAGTGTTATATATTTCATTTTTTTAACCATTGTACCATCTCGTGTAGGTGAGAAAAGAAACCAGCAGCATCCTCTCGTAATGGAGGAAGTAAAGTAGTCGGCACTGAAAACTGGGATGTCATAAATATAGGTGATTTCTCCTTTTTCCTTTGAGGAGTAGAGAAGAAAAGGTTGCTTTATATTGAGTGTAGCAATTGCATATCTTATATTAGTTTCCCAGGGCTGCTATAAACAATTATCAAGAATTTATATTACTTGAAGTGAGAAAAATTTATTCTCATAATTCTAGAGGCTGAAAACACAAAGTCAATATTCTGACAGTGCCATGCTCCCTTCAGAGTCTGTTGGGGAGGGTCTCTCTTTGGCATCTCCTGGTTTCTGGGAGTTGACAGCACTCACTGGTGTCCTCTGACTTAGGGACACATAACTCCTAATCTTTGTCTCATTCTTCACATACTGTCCTCTCCTCATGCCTGTGTCTTCCTGTGTCACTATATCTAGGACTCACTCTAATTCAGTATCACCTCATCTTAAGTTGATTACGTGGGCAAAGATGTTTATTTCCAAATAAAGGTATACTCACAGATACTTGCTATTAGGACATGAATGTATTTTTGAGGAAGTGAGAGTCAACTCTTAAAAGCTTTGTCAAGGATGAAAAATTGCAGAGAAAGAGTAAGTCTATGCAAAGTATTTATTTAACAAAGCATATATATCCAGAATATATATGGAATTCAAACATCTGAAAAGACAAAAAAACTGATTAAAAAATGGGTAAGTTATCTAAACAGACATTCCTCAAAAGGAAGATACACACATGGTGTGAGGCTCGTGTTGTAAGTCAGACAGACTGGCCCACAACTGAGGCACAGGAAGGCAGGTGCAACACATCTTTCTGCAGCGCTGGTGGCAGGTGAATCAAATTACGGGAGAGGTCCACCCTATCCAGCTCCTGCTGGCCGAGAACCTGGGCTACATAGAAGGTCCGCAATTCACAATCCATAATGTGCTATCTACCACCCACAATCTGCAATCCGCACAAGGGGAAGGTCCCGTACACCCCTATACACAGGAAAACAAAAGTGGCAGCATGCCAAACAGCTACAGTGATGACATACACGTTAGTATCATTGTACATAGCTATGGTTATCTAAACGCCCAAGGAGCCTTCTATCCCCTCCATCCTGTCCAGGGGTAGGGACAGAGCCCAGACATCCTTATCTCATCCCTCACACAGGGCCATGGGCAGGAAAGTCCAAAGATCTTTGTCAGTCCCTACACATGGCTTCCAAATGCATTTATGAAGTATCCTCAACACCCCTAATCATCAGGGAAATGCAAAATACGAAAGAAGATAACCCTTCACCCAAGTTAGAATGATTATTATGGAAAAAAATGGTAAAAAGGCAAAGTAAGGGGCAGCGCCTATGGCTCAAAGGAGTAGGGTGCTGGCTGGAGGTGGCAGGTTCAAACCCAGCCCCAGACAGAAACTGCAAAAAAAAAAAAAAAATGTGAAGAAAGGTGAACACACCTGCACTGTTGGTGGTAATGTAAAGTCTCATAGTATAGCCACCGTGGACAGGAGTTTGAAAAAGAAACCAGTATCTTCAAGAGACACACACAGCCGGTGTTTCTTGCAACAGTATTCACAATAGCCAAGATATGGAATCAACCCAAGAGTCTATCAGGAGATGAATGGACAAAGAAAAATGTGACCTGTATCTGTAAAGGAACTATTAAGCCATAAAGAAGAATGAAATCCTGTCATTCACAGCAACATGGATGAGCCCGGAGGACATTATGTGATGTCAAATATGCCAGAAATAGAAAGTTAAACTCCGCATTTTCTTATTCATATGTGGAAGTTACAAAACTTGCTCTCATAAAAATAAAGAGCAGCAGAGAGGTTAGTAGAGACTGGACAGTGTACGAGGAAGGGGAGATAAGGAGAGATTTGTCAAAGGATATGAGATTTCTGATAGATGAGAGAAATGGGTTCCTCCGATCTATACCAACCTAGGATGAACAAAGTCAAACAATTAAGTTTGCAAACTGATCCTAGGAAAAGTGCCTTGAGGTGTACACTAGGAGCGGCATTGGTGCATAGCTTCCCAAAGGCGTCTGCCGTGATACTCAGCAATGAGGTATGGAGCACTTGTTCCTGGGTGAGTGCACAAACTTAATTTTATACCAAATAGTTTAAAATCCCCTTTTTGTTTATTATTATATCACTTCATCTTTTTTCATATGTCCTCATGAGAATTTTTTTTTTTATAGAGACAGAGTCTCACTTTATTGCCCTCGGTAGAGAGCTGTGGTGTCACAGCTCACAGCAACCTCCAACTCCTGGTCTTAGGCAATTCTCCTGCCTCAGCCTCCTGAGCAGTTGGGACTATAGGTACCCACCACAACACCCGGCTATTTTTTTTTGTTGCAGTTTGGACCGGGCTGGGTTTGAATCAACCACCCTTGGTATGTGGGGCCGGCACCCTACTCACTGAGCCACAGGCGCAACCTCTCATGAGAATTTTAAAAATATTTTTCAAGTTTCATGAAAATTATACAAGGGTTTTAGTTATAACTACAACAGAACTTCCATAGTACACTGAACACCTCCTTAAGTCGACCTAACTTTCATAGACGAGATGCACCATACGTAGTTCTCAATACATTAGGTCTTGTTCCTTTGTGTTGACCACCTCCCTCCCTATATTGACAAGTTTGCGACAAGCCCTTGGGTAGTTAACTTGAAGAGGTTAGACTGTAGTTAGAGAAGTAGCTATTCTGTATTCCTAGGACGAGGGCATGACGGCTGACGGCTGCTTAACATGATGTGTCCGTCAATCACGCTGATCTTAACCCTGTACATTGTATGTACTGAAACAACACGGCACAGCTTATAAATGTATATGATTGTTTTCTATGAATTACAAAAATTAAACAATTAAATATAATATGTATATTTTATATTCACTAAAAATAAAATCTTTAATTTAGTCTGTTTCATTCAGAATCCTCTTTTGAATACTGTTTTGTAATCTCCAGTCCCCTGCATCTGTCGTAGCTGTTCATCTCCCTCATTCCTGACAACGGGTCATAAAATCCCATTTATATCCATCACACTTAAGGTATGACACAACAAACACACAGAGTACTTCTGTAAAGGCTGAGTGCAAGGCATTTGAGCAAACGCTGTGTGCCTATGCCATTTACACATCCATGCCCCCAGACCTGGCCTTGACATTCCAAATTTTGGTTTAGAAGAAACCAAAAATTCAGAGCACTTTTTTAAAAGGGCAAAAAAATATTGAAAGAGACAACAGAATACATACTTCTGGAAGTAGGTTTCAGAGTATCACTAATCTTTAAATTTTTAAATTTGTGCAGTTTGACATTAGATTGGACCCTATGCTAAATTTAGTAAATGCACTTTTCTGCGTCTATGGGCTTGAATGCCTGATTATTGGACTATATACTATTTAGAAAAGGAAAGATATAAAGTTCACTTTAGCATTAATTTTAAATGTTCTGTACTTATGTGCTCTAAACGCATTCTTGTTCAAATTTATCATGTGTGTTCTACCTTCTTTGAGGTATTATACATGATGAACTACTTAGATAATATTCAATTAAGTATTCCCAGATGTTCAAATATTTCCAAAACTGAAATTCAGCCCCTATAATTGGATAAAAGCTGAACTACTGATAAAATACTTTTTAAAGTAGGAAGTATTCTAGCCAGCATTGCAAAAGTTTATTGCATTTCTTCTATTTATCATGGGCCAATTTAAAGTTCCAGGGGGTTCTGCTTCCCCTTTCAATTCGCTGATTTTTAGTGTGATACCTTCATGTGAATACAATGGTCTGTGACTTTGGATGACCTTTGGGAGCTAGAAAAAATGAAACAGTGTCCAGAGATTCCTATGCAAAATCCCCCATGAGATTTAAAACATGGAAAGTAAGATATTTAAGTAAGATTGTCAGACACTTCAATTCCCAGAGAGTTAGATCATGGAAGAAATTAGAAATAAACAATTTAATGCTTTGTTTTTTTCAACTACAAATTTACCATTATTATTATTTTCCAAATAGCATCACAGATTAATTTTTATTAATTTTTAAAATGTTACTATATAAAATATTTTAAATTTATAATATATGTGCATGCTCACATATTTTATATGTCTTAAATTTTATATATTACTTACATAATAATAAGAAATTTATATAACACTAAACCAAACCCATATGTACCGTGTCAACTCTGGATAAAGGAAAAATAGAACAAGTTAGTAAACCCTAAAATACACACAAGTCCTTTTCTAAATTTCACACCCGTATCTTATTTACTTCTCACCTCTAATCACATGAGTAAAATATTCACCTCTTTCACTTGCCATGCATAAATTATTTGATCCACTCCAGAGATGGAATTTATTTTCATAAATCAGTCTCCTTTTAGATGGGAAAGATTCGGTCCTAAGAATTTAAAGAGCCAGAATCAAACTTTAGAATTCCTGATGTTAAATACAAGGATATATATTATATACTGATTCATTTTATAAAATCAAATGAAAACTCTTAAAACACACAGACTGTCATGTATCTCCTGGTGTTTTCACAAAAGACTATCTTATAGAAAGACACATCTTCAGAAAAGAATAGACAGGATTTAACACTCACCAACCTTAAAAGTAGCCCTATTTGGCAACACATCATGGTCTTGAGGTGTCACAGTCATTTTGGTAAGATATTTTCATTTTGTGAATATTTGTGCTTCTTTTTAACATAGATATCTCTTAAGAGAGGCAAAAACATTAGTAGTGGTCTACGGAGTTTATCTCATGTAACGCTTTCAACTCACAATGGAAGCAGAAGACAAAGGATGTATACACTAAATGATCGGTTTTTCTGTTTGTTAGCAAATTATAATTTGATGCTTACTTATTGCAAGATGTCAAATATATACAGTATGTTTTTACAACCTGATCTGAATGACCTCCAACTGTCCAATTGAATCATTAAAATGTTTTTTTAAGTCCCAATTTTTAGAGCTTATATAATACATGACTGGTATATTGGAAGGCATTCCAACTCTAAAGGCTGCTACTTTGATATTTGGGTTTGTCAAAAAAATCAGACAAAGCAAATAACTTTTAAAACATTTTTTGCTAAAATCACAATAGTTAGCTATATGGCTATTTTCTTTCCAGAAATATCTTTATAAATTATTAATATAGTATATAAGTAGCTGGAGTGTAGTTACTGGGCAAATTCATTTTGAAATTTACAGCATTATTAGAAAACACTGAGAATATTATAACTTCTCCTTCTTTATTACTTTAAAATTAACATAATTTTAATACTGGTAAATTAAGAGTCTTATAATAATAAAATAAAAATTATAGCAAAATATGATAATAAATCCTGACCCAGATAGATATAACTGTCATTAATCTGGTGATATACTTCTTTATAGACTTTTTTTCTACATTTGCCCAGACATAATTTTACGTGATTAGAATTAAATTATACGAATACTTTTTCTTAGGCATTAACACAGTGCTTGTCAAGACAGTCTGTTAAAAACTGTGACAAAATTAAATGAGATTAACTTGCTATGCACCTGCATAATTATATCTCCTTTTATTGAGGGCACATTTTTAAGAATCATTCTGTACTCATTTATTATTCTAAATTTCAGAAAAATGCAGAAAGATATCTCAGAACTAATTATGAATAGCCAGGTATATACTTATATTTAAATTTTATGGTATAGTTTGTATCTCATTTTATAATTTTATTGAAAATGATAATTTATAACTTATCCAACAATTACTATATACATATATTACCATAATATCCAAAAAACATGCTAATTATCACTGGTTTTAATAATTAATAATTTATATATATATTGTGACATATTTACTTTGGTTTAATTTCCTATAACATAATTTTCAACACTCAATCTCAAAATGGAAGAACTTTTCATTGCTTCAGGTACTTGTTTTTCTTTGTTTCCCACAGCATAAGCCTTTGGACTCTATTTTGGTTGTAATTCTTTTGTTCCCATTCTTTTTTTTTTTTCTTTTTTTGAGACAGAGCCTCAAGCTGTCCCCCTGGGTAGAGTGCTGTGGCATCACAGCTCACAGCAATCTCCAACTCCTAGGCTTAAGTGCGTCTACTGCCTCTGCCTCTTAAGTAGCTGGGACTGCAGGCACCCGCCCCAAGGCCTGGCTATTTTTTTTTGGTTGCAGCCATCATTGTTGTTTGATGGGCCTGGGCTGTATTTGAACCCGCCACCTTAGGTGTATGTGGCTGGTGCCTTAGCCACTTGAGCCACAGGCGCCGAGCCTGTTCCCATTCTTAATTTGTTTTAGAATAGCCAAAAAGCACCACAGATAATAGCCAGAGCTGTAGTTTTTATTGATCCATTAAAATAAAAAAATTAATGGAAATATAACAAAATGTTATTTAGAAAACTTATGAATTTGCCCCAAATTGTCTCAGCATTGCCAAGTCCGAAGGAAAAGTAAGTACTCGGTGCCTATTTATCCAGCTTAGCGTTAAAGGATAGTTATACAGAAGTAACCCATTTTTATGTGTATAGTAAGTGATAACAATGCAAATTGCTGAATGTGACTCACCCACAAACTATTCTATCCTAACAGTCAGTGGAAACAGGATCTAAATCATGAATTCTAACTTATGCATGGTTTAGATAGGAACAAATACAGCATTAAAAAAATTATACTTCCAAGCAATATGCACACAGGGAATTCATGGGAAACACGACAGATACAAATACTTGTCAAAAGAAGAAAATAGCAAAGAACACTTGGAATTTGGTTCCAACAGCTCATTACATCTCGTTCATGTCTGTTACATGTCAGTTAATATGTATATATCAGGGGTCCTCAAACATTTTAAACAGGAGGCCAGTTCACTGTCCCTCAGACCGTTGGAGGGCCTGACTGCGGGCCCCGGATGAGTCGGCTGCTAAGCAGGACAGGCAGTGGCAGCAAAAACACCCTGCTGGCTAGATAAATGTCCTAGACGGGCTACATGTGGCCTGTGGCCCGTAGTTTGAGGACGCCTGGATATGTTCAGAATCCATCTATTACATCATATATAATCCTAATATTTCTGTAATATATACTCAAACACGATTAAGTTGGAAAAGTTGCTACTGTACATTCTTTTTAAGAAATAGTGATGATCTGGATCCAAGGTCTTCTATAATTTAAATTATATTAAGTTACAGTTTTCTAAGTATATAAAGCCTGCACTTAATCTCCAATGAATAAAGTGAACTAGAGAATATTTGTGGTGACCTGTTCATGCCTGGGGTCACCACAAGGCTGAAGGGTGAAGCTGCAACCTGAACATGGATTCTGAGTTGAAATGTCCTAAAGTTTAAATGTAGGTCGCTAATTGTCCTTCTTAAAACATTGCACAAATCTAATGGCAGCTGACAGTTACCTACAAGTTGAAGGCCTATGCTAGGCTAATTTTAAATAGTTTAAATTTTGTATTTGGTTACCAGAGTTATAGGGCAGATAAGTTTAAATATGGGAATTCATATCAATGTCTTTATAATTCCAGACAGTGCTTTTTTTGTTCTATGACTTAAGGAGCAACCAGATTGTTTCATGACTTTGGTATCTATTTTTGAGAATTTCCAATGTCATGTTTCTACCTATTGCCTATTAGCAGGGACAAATATTCTTCATTGACCTAGTCCTGGGCTACAGATTGGATTTAATTTCTGTCTGTGGGCCCTCTCCTCACCCTGACAAAGACTCATTTTATGACTCTCTTGGAGAATCTGTGAACTACCTCAATGCTTGTTAGAACAATTTTTTGGGTGGGCACAGTGAGCTTAAAATAGTGGTGTTGTATGTTTGTAAGTAAAAACCCTAAGGTATGGGAACATTTCCCCACATTCAGATTTACATCGAGGACTCAGATATACTTGAAGATATATTAACAATAAAATATTAATCTTCCAGTAATCTTTTCATGTATTACTTTTTTAAAATGCCCATATAGTGGTGGAAATTGTAGGCACAATTTATTGGAATGTTATGAAAGTACAATTCTTATAAGTTATGTCACTAGTCCATAATGTACATTACAAAATGTTATAATACAGCAATATATGAATAACATTCTTCAGATCCTTTCCTAGGGAAATGTCAAAATTGTGGTATGAAAAGTCAATGTCCTGGGCGGCACCTGTGGCTCAAAGGAGTAGGGCGCTGGCCCCATATACCAAAGATAGTGGGTTCAAACCCAGCCCCAGCCAAAAACTGCAAAAAAAAAAAAAAAAAAAAAGTCAGTGTCCTCCTCAAATGGAAGATTTCTGAAACTTTATGCTATCTATCTTATAAATTCTGATTTTTCAGATGTTTTTTGTATGGGCTATTAGAAAAGCTCAACAAATGCTGTATAGTATAGACCTCAGATTTTATTTATTATTTATTTATTTATTTATTTTGAGACAGAGCCTCAAGCTATCACCCTGAGTAGAGTGCCATGGCGTCAAAACTCACAGCAACCTCCAACTCCTGGGCTTAAGCAATTCTCTTGCCTGAGCCTCCCAAGTAGCTTGGGACTATAGGCATCCACCACAACGCCTGGCTATTTTTTGGTTGTAGTTGTCATTCTTGTTTGGTGGGCCTGGGCTGGATTTGAACCCACCAGCTCAGGTGTATGTGGCTGGTGCCTTAGCCACTTGAGCTACAGGTGCCGAGCCAGACCTCAGCTTTTAACGTAATGATATATCAAAAATCCCTAAGTATGACCTCATTTCATGAAAAATTATACAACAAAAGAGTCTAAAGAATTTTTTTCCAAAATGTAAGGAATATAATATACATATCTAAACTACATTCAATGGGTTAATACATTACATGGACTGTAAAGTGTAGAATATTTAAGTACCGTATTTGGAATGAATGCCAACACACAACCTTTGCTAGCTATTGTGGCTGGGTAAAATATAATGTTGTTTCTCACCACAGAGCATGTAGTATTTTCCACAGTTGCAGAATAAAGCAAGTGTTCAGAGTTGCTGAAGTTAAGATAGTATAAGTACTATTATTCTCCAACTATGATGCTCAAAGAGTCAACAGGGACTGAACTTCATGCTTTCTTTACGAAATTTCATTTGTTTTTATTATATGTACCTATCAACTTGTGAAAAGCACAGCATCATAATTCTCCTTGTATTTAAGCAAATGAAACAAGTACAGGTTGATAACTTTTTTAGGGTCAAAGGTAGATTCATAAATAACTAGTGTCTGTTATTTTATATCTTTTAAAATGGGTTGTTCTTCAGGAAGGTTTTGGTCAAATGTGAAAGAGAATTTTTGCTTAGCTTGGTTGATGAACTCAATCAAGAGTATAATTGAAAATGCTAGTAACACAAAGAAATACTCCAGAATTTTTAATAGTGATTTTTAATATATAAATAAACAACATAACAGAATCAGCATGGAAAATATTTTGAAATATCCTTTATGGTATTATGTCTAGAAAGAATGACCAATGATAGGTGAGAAATAATAGATCATCCTACCAAATGATAAATCCAGAAAGACAGATAGATATATAGATAAGGAGATGGAGAAATAGAAACACAGAAAGTAAGTGTAAGAGAGAAAGTAAGAGAGAATGAAAGAGAGAGAAAGAGAGAGAGAGTGTGTGTGTGATATTAGGGAAATATTATTGAGTTGCAGATTGGAATGTTTTGGAAGTAAAGGATTAAAAACTGGAAGGCATCCCTATTATTTTTTGTCTTAATAATTTGTACCTTTGATTTCAGGGTAGAATTCCATTAAAATGAGTGTATTATATAGTTTATACATTCATCTGTAAAAAGAAATCTGAAGTTTCTAGTTTTAGGTGATAACGATTAAATAAATATCGATGAACAAATACAGGACTTTGTGTGAACACAAATTTCCATTGACTTCAAAATATTTAGAAGTAGGGCTGCTGAGTCAAACATTAAGAATGCGTTTAACTTTAAAATCTATAGTCAGACGACTTTCCCTGGTAGCTGGACCATTTTGCATTCCCATAGCAACGAATGATAATTTCTTTTACCCTGCACCCCATCATTTGCTGCTGTCTTTTTGTTTTTGTTTTTTTGTTTTCAGGTATTTGAATAAATGTGTAGTGGTATAGCATTGTGGTTTTCATTTGCATTGCCCTGATAAATAATGATGTTGAACAATTCTGTATGTGTTTAGTTGCTAACTGGTAACCATAAAATCTTATTTGCAGAAATGTTTGTTGACGGCTTTTGCCCTTTTCAAAATTGGATTGTCCTTTAATTGTTTTATTGAAGGCTTTAAAAATATTGAAATGTAAAGGTTTATGTTTAATTTGTAAAATAAGAATATAAATAGAAGCTATAAAAACTAAGAGATAAATGCCCTCCCTCCGGTAAAGCGCTGTGTCCCTGACAGTCTATAGTATCTATTGCTATTCATGTTTCACCCAGGGACATGATGTGACTCTGTATTTATTCAATTTTTTTTTGGAGAGGCAAAATTCAGTTTGGACCACATGCATGGCAAGAATTACAATCTAAGTTTTAAGGCATTAATAGTAAATTATGAGCTTTTTTTGAAGGAAAACCAACTCTTTAAAGTATTATAAATATATAAAGTCCGGTCATCTGCTCATCTATAGAATCCCCCAAAACCTTCAAAAGAATATTATTAAAGAATAAGGAACTCAAAATGTGATGCTAATATTGGAGGGCTAGGATTATAATTTTTCTTTATGTATCTGTTAAGATATCATTAGAAAATAGCCATTTTTATAATGAGTTGCACATTTTGCTTATTCATGATCTACTTGAGTGAAAACACGTGTGTTAAACCTGTAATTATAAAGACAACTGAACTTTTACCCTTCAAGAGCTGTTCTCCTAATAGATTGTTCATTGGCTCCAAACTAAAACTTTTTATAGTAAGAGACTTTCATTTCTCCATCTGGCTGTGCCCTACCAATTGTAAAATGGGCAATTTGTTTCTTTTGTGAGCACGATGATCTATCTTTAGTACCCTGCTTTCTGCCCTGTGGAACAAATTTGGTGGCTAAAGAATGATGGAGACTCCTTAGGTAGTGACCCACATTACCACTTGTTCCTTTTGTCTCCGCAACAGCCCGCAAATAATAGAATGGAATTGAATTGTCGAACTTTCCTTCAGAGTATAATCTATAGGATTATTACACAAAGATCTGGGCCATTTATCTTTAGAAGGTGGTCTCTATCAATCCATAGTATATTAACTCATTCTGTAGTGGAAATTCATTCATTCAAAAATGCAGTACACATAAAATCTTAGGAGATTTTTAGGCATTTGCTTGTAGAAAGAAGATTAAAACTGTATTTCCAAATACTTCTAAGACATGGAAATTTCCAAGAAGAGAACAAACTTATTCAAACTTTACATGAATGGAGGTGCCGGCTCTTCATTTAAACTGGTGAAATAATGTGCATCAAAAACTTGAGAGTTCACAGGATTTATTCATTTTTAGTAATTTCCTTCATTGTGCTGTCTTATTTTCTTCATTCATTCACAAATCCAAGTTTTCATTCTAAAATGATTTGATTAATCTATGCTGAAATATTTATAATGTGCCTACCAAGCATAAGACATTTTATAGAAAGGTATGGACGATTCAACGATCACATAAGCAGATTATTCAATCTAATTGAAAAGAAAAAGCCTGCAGGGAGAATACTTATTCTGCAGTAAATAAAATATAGAACAAGTTGGGACTATACAAAACCCCTAACTACTTTTTAAACATAAATAAATTTGTACACTTACCTACTCAACATTTCTTTTGAAATATTTGTTTAGGTATTAAATCAAATAAGTCTTCCTAAGGAAATAATAGCAGCATGAAAGTTTCAGAATTCAATTCTAACATTGGAGAAAACAGGGAAATATTAAGAGATTATATTCCTCAATAACTACCTATAAAAGTTAATGTTTGAACCTAGGTCCTTTGATTTCCAATTAAGATACATTACAAAAATTATTTAATTAAAAAACTTATCATCTCATTAATACTAATAGGCTACTTTAAATTTTTTTCATGAACTTAAATTACTCCCTCTCTTCTTTCAAATCACAGACATTCATGTTTTTATTTACTTATACAATATTTATAAACATTTAAGGTAGAAGTGAATTTATATTAATCAGCTCACCCTGATGCTATAAGTCATTAGCAAGTTATTTTTACTTCAATTCTCATAACCAAAATTATATGAAAACAAAAAGACATCTGAAAGTTGGAATATGTATAAATTGTGAAGATTGAATTCAAATGTTAGATTCTTCTGATGTAGTACTGTATTGCATTCTTTAACTGCTGAAAGAAATCTTAATTAAAATAATAATGTTTAAATTCCAGTAGTTATTAAAAAATTATAAGATCTCTTTTATCTACAGACATATATTCATTTTTCCCCAAATAATTTTAAGCGCTGAAAACAATTGGGGTGAAGTTATTTCTATAACTTAAATATCTCTATAGAAATATTTTGCCAAATAGAGATTCATATTAATCATAGTATTTATGTCATCTAAAATTGATATGATTTATAAATTCTCTTACTCTGTTAAATGTTTGGTTTAATAAGTATTATTGGGGTTTTGGGGTTATAAATGAAGTGATTTTTTTAACATTTACTAAGGTGCTTCTTTTTAAGTTTTAATATTTTTGCTATTTTTAACATCAGTACCTTAACTAGATAATTAAATGGATTCAAACATAAAGGTTTGTTTAAATGATCATCCTCAAGGACTTTCAGCATCATTAATTTAGTTATATTATGAAAATAATAAATCATTAAATACCTATTGCATAAATCTTAAAAAATAATTGATATAAATATGTAAAAAAATTATACAGATAGATGATATATGAACATATTCAGCAACTCTAATTTACTGAAAGGTATAGGTTAGGTTTAAAGTCATTCCTTAATGTAGAACAAATAAATATCCTATAATATGTATTCTAATGAATTGTGTTAATAACTTATATTCTTGCTTTCTCTGTATGAATACTGAATATTTTAAGGTAGACATAGATATCTAATATATAGGAAAAAAATGTGAGGTTGATAGCTCATGGAGTTGTCCCTGTGGCTCAGTGACAAGGACTTTCTTGCACCCCAGAACATGGCAGTCTCACTTAGTCAGTCACATATGGAGCAGAAATTTTATTGCTACATTTACAGCAGAGCAGAGAGCACACCAGAACTCATGCTCACTGCAGATTGGGACGTCTTAAAGAGAAAAGAAAGAAAGAAAGAAAAAGGTTAAGGCATACAAACTATGCCAGTTCATTTATCTCTTTCAATATTCCAGTCATGTAAGGTCACTCATACTTCCACTGTTGGGGAATAAGTGAACAGGGAAACATCAGCAGTGCCCTAAAAGATGTTAGGTATCTTTCAATACACAGAAAGGTCTACCCTTGCCAGTATGAATTCATTGAAAATACTTTATTTCAAGCAAAGAAAACTAGAAAAGAAAAATAGCATATCTAAGAATAGGAGAATTTCTTTTCTTTTCTTTTCTTTTTTTTTTTTTTTTTGTAAATTTTGGCCATTGCCAGGTTTGAACCCACCACCTCCAGTATATGGGGCCAGCACCCTACTCCTTGAGACCAATTTTTTCTTTTTTTAAGAACGTTTTTTCAGTGGCCTGCACTCCGAGCTAGAAGAGAATTGAAAGATGTGGAAAAAACTTGACCATTGGGCAAAGGAATTATTCCCATCAGATATGAGTGTGAATACACCAGGACAACAACACTAATACTAGAATATTTTTCATCAATGTTTGTGATATATTTAGGATTAGAGTTCTTATGGGTCTTGATGTTTAAAAATGACTCCAAATGGTTTTATTTAATGAACAAATGTTAGTGATAACCTGTTCTTATAAGATACAACAAATTTTTTTTCTGAATAAAGAAAATATACACTGTCTGGAAAAAGTAACTTTCAAAGTTAGTAATTTATAATGACCTGTGAGATGGACTTAACTATTTGAACATGGGTAATGATACTAAATTTTTATAACTCAAATTAAGAGTTATAAAATTTATCTTTTTGCACCGTCAAAAGTTATTGTAAATCATCATCTTAGAAAGTATTTTGCTAGATGTACTATCCTACTTCTTACTCTCCTCGTTTTCAGAAGACATTAAAGTATGTCTTATTAATATAGGGAAGCAGAAAAATATGTTAGTTAAGAAAATTAAACATAACAATTATGGAGTTAACAGAATTTGCTGAACATTTTTGATAAATCAAACATACATTTTTTTAGAAATGCATATGTTTTCTGCCTTCTGAAAGAGTTTTTTTTTTTTTTTTTTTTTTTTGGAAAATTATGGACTGTCTGGGGTAAATGGCCCCAGGGATCCAAATTATCAAACAGATTTAAGTATGTCAAATATACTTTAATCATTATTTTAGGTGGCTGAGAAATATCGTGTTACCAAAACAAGAGCCTTTTTACTTTGGGGAAGGCTTCAGAAGTATCAAACTATATTTCCTAGCATCAAAGATTTATGTGTAAGAGATTTTTCTTCATTTTGTTTTAATTAGAGGAAACCACTTGCCCCTGGGGTATCTAAACTGAGAATGAGTTTGACATCACAACATAGTTTATATTCTCTGAGGAAAAACTAAACACTAAACCTAAAGGATTTTCATTTTAAGACTTCAAATCACACAACAGAACAGTCCAATTTACTTTGGGATCTCAGCGGTATATTTATGTCCTTAGGGTTGATGAGACCATACTGATTTTTTTTTTTTTTCTGAAGGGGGAAAAAAGGTTTGGTTCAAAAGTTCACATTTGTGGCATCTTTGCAGTTTTCTCTAAATCTATAGGTTACAATTCTTCCCAAAAAATGATATAAAAAGTTCAGATGTGTTGTCTGCCAAATGGAACAGTTAAAAGGCTATGCTCTAAGATGTGAAGCACAATTGTCCAAAATAAATACTCATCAAACAAGGCAGATGTTTCCTCAATTTAATTTCCAAGGAACCATCATGGAAGAATCACTTTTGCTTTAAATTCTTTTAAAAGTCAAATAGTGTTTGAATATACAAACATTTGTTTCTCTTGATATAAAGCAATTTAAATGTCTCTTTGTTCTTCTATATAAAACCTCTGTTATCCCACTCCAAAAAAGAGGAGTGTTCTATAATAATGATCATAAATTGGTAAACTTATATCTTATGGCTTGGAATCTGGACGCTTGATTGATTGGTCACATGTGTTTGTATTTAGTCAGTTTAAAATAAAATAATAATGGGTGGCTCTGTGGCTCAAGGGAGTAGGGCGCTGGCCCCATATGCCAGCGGTGGTGGGTTCAAACGCAGTCCTGGCCAAAAACTGCAAAATAATAATAATATTTTACCTTGTTACATTTCACTAAGAATAAAAAGTGAGGCTTTAAAAAATGATCTATCATGTATGTACATGCCTGTCCCTCTAATACATTGAGTCTGGCCTGAGTCTGAGCATGGTATACTTGTCAAAGTAGGATGGGATAAGTTAAAGATGCCCACTATGCACTATAAACTAACCACCAGAACAGCAAAGAAAGGTATATCCAAGAGGCAGGAAAAGAAAAACAGGATCTTAAAAATCAATGTAAATAAAAAAAATTATGTGCCCCCAAAGCATATGATAAAATAGGAAAAAAAGATAGTGATGCATTAGACTTAAAATCAACCAAATAATATGCTTAAGTATAAATGCTATAAGCACTAACTTAAAATCAGAGTTTATCAGATTCGATAAATAAGAAACAATGCCTATTACTGAGAAAAAATGCCTGCTAAAGATAAATATAAAAATATGTTAAAATTGAAAGGGATCACAACATTCCTCTTTCTCCATACCTTTACGTCATCAGTTTTTTTTTTGTTTGTTTGTTTGTTTTTTGAGACGGAGCCTCAAGCTATCCCCATGGGTAGAGTGCCATGGCATCACAGCTCATAGCAACCTCCAACTCCTGGCTCAAGCGAGTCTCCTGCCTCCGCCTCCCAAGTAGCTGGGACCACAGGCGCCTGCCACAACACCTGGCCATTTTTTGGTTGCAACCATCATTG
>CAUYQV010167875.1:0-16179 GCA_963574575.1 Galagoides demidoff | reverse complement strand
TTTTTTTTTTTCTATTTGTTTGTGTCATCTGTGGTTTCTTTCATCCGTGTTTTGTAGTTCTCCTTGCAAAGATCTTTGACCTCCTTGGTTAAGTATATTCCTAGGTGTTTTGTTTTCTTTGTAGCTATGTGAATGGCAGGTCTATCTCTAGATAGTGCATTGAAGGAAACGTGGAGAAATACTTAATAGATGTTAACAGTGATGTCGAAGTTGCCAGAATGCAGCTTGCTTTGGAGATTATGTGTGAACACACATGTGCATGCACCAGCATTCCCTCTGATTTACCAGTATGGGGGTAGACATTTCATGCACAATGTTTGGCATTTTTACATAAATGCCACTAAAACATGAGTATTTCAGATCCCTTCTCACTCTAGAATGGTATTAGGCTTGGGAGAACTCACTCTATTTTGAAGGAATCTGAGCCAATTTATGGACTGGCAAGAAAATTGTGTAATGAAGTAAAACCCGCCCTTTCTACATGGTCTCTGACCCAATACGGGAGAGACATTGGGTTTAGAAGACACTGTTTAATGTGAGGCTTCCCATAGGTTTGATGCATGGATTTTAGGAAAAGTCTTTATAGTACTTGTGCATATGTGCGTATGTGAGTGTTTAAATTTGGCCAAAGTGAGGACATGTGACTGTTCCTGGTAATAGCAATTGCACGTTGAAGGCCTGGGTGGGTCGGCTGCTGTGCTGCAAGGTCCTTTGGCTGTATTCTCTCTCCTCCTCACCAGGTTTTAAATTTGATGTTTTTTCCCTCCTTCAGAGAAAATGGAGAGGCTTAGAGAGTTGCCCAGGACCAATCACAGACCAAGTGGCAAAGCTGGAATTTAAATCTGAGGCTGCCCAATTTCTAAAACTTCTGCCTTTTTCATCGGACTACAGAGCATCTTAAAACATGGCTTCTGTTTACTTGAAAGTATCAGTTGAGAACTTATTTGCTTCCTCTTTTTTGTCATTATACCTCTAAGAATACTTTAGAAATTCTGCAGAACTAGCCAGCTCTAAGGCTCAGGGACATTATAGATTAGACTTTTACAAATAACTAATGTTGATGTGTCTCTCCTCCTGGTTTGAAAAACATTTTCAGAGTCACATACCCATTGTGATGACATTTTTAGATATTTACATGACATGCCAAGAACGTCTCAATAGCTGTTTTTCCACTGAGCAGTCAAGGCTCATATTGGCCCCTTACGGATGGACGCATCACAGTGGATGCAAAAGCCAGAAGTTTTGCATGTGTCTGGCAGACATCAGTTTAGTGCCTAAATTGTAACTTACCAATATTAGGAACGTTGTTTTAAAAAAAACCCTAATTTGGTATGATTTATTTATGTCAGTCGAGGGAGAAGATAATTAGAAATGAATTTCCTTTGACTAAAGGGTCATGTCCACTGCCCCACAGTTAGAGACTTACAGAGGGGGTCAGTTACAGGGCTCAAAACAACTTCTGTATTTTCTTATTTTCTCAGTACACCTTGCGTTTTTCAGACCGAATGAAGTTGTTCTCTGTTCTCAGGCATGATTCAAATAACCGTAGTTCTGTGCCTTTGTTTACGATGTTTATAACATTTACCCACCTCATAATTTACATCTTCTCCCTAGTTTGTCCTGGCCACTTAGATTGTCTTTTTATTCCTTGTTACTCCACGGCAGTTTATAATTCTTTAATGTCACTTACTATATCTCACTGACGACACGGTCATGGGTGGACTCATTTTCTCTCCTCCGGGGGACTGAGGCCGCAGACGGGGTCCCGTCTTCATGCTCCCGACACCTTGCGCAGAATTTGCACTTCATAGCCACGCCATAGATTTTTATTAAATTGAAGTTTAAAAGGAAACGTGTGTGTTTTTATTTAAATAAGGCCATAAATTAGGCACAACTGTTTTCATGAATTTGAAATTCCCAGAAACACTATTCTTCAATATGGTCTTTTTGTTGCAATTTAAGAGGTCGGCTTTACAGTAAATGGAATGAATCACAGAACCTTTGAGCCCGAATAACAACAACAATACTAATAATAACACTAAAAATCATCTGTGTTATCCATTCCCCTTTCTTAAAACCAGTTTCCCAGCTGCCTTAAGTGGAGAGGCTCTCCTTTCCTTAAAGAAAGCTGTCATCCTCTTTTTTCCAAGTCATCGTGTCTTCCAGCCCTGTTAGTTGGGCAGCTTTGCCTCAGCAAATCTAAACCCTCCCTTACTGAAATTTATGCTCATTGCCTTCAGAGAAATGAAAAACAGCTGCTTTCAACTGAAAATATTTCTCTCTCTAAAGATGGTTATTCCATTATTCCAAATCCTTCTCTTCCCAACGCATAATTCTCTCTTCCTTCTGACATTCCTTTTTGTTCTCTATTTCCAAACCATCGAATCCTACTCTCTTAACTTATTGGTCTCTTGCCTAAAAAAACTTACTGCTGGGTATGATTAGTAAGTGACCGTTGATGTTTGGTGTCCTCAGAAATATGTCTGACATCATTAACATCCGTCGATGCAGCCAGGCTGGTGGGTAACTGGAATACCGTGACCCCGAGTGATGGATCTATCTTTTTAAGCTTGCCATCAACCATTCCCGTCTCAGTTTCTCCAGTTGCTTAATTTATAAGACATGATTTATTTGTTATAAACGGCTTTGCAAGGTTCAAAAGAAAAAGAAATGATACACAAGGGAAACAGAGTGAATTTAAGCCCTGTATTTTCTTTTTTTTCAGATCTGGTTTATAAATAAGCCCAAGGAGTGCTCTCAATTAGAAAAACACATGGTAATTCTAAAGGAGATAGAAAAGAGCGCAGTACACTCTGAGGGCACTTTTACCTCTTCCTATGGCCGCTCATTTAGCAAAAACAACTCACAAGCTCCTCCCCGCTAGTTGTATAAAGAATAGCGAGCAGGCAACTTCCTTTCTGTTTGTTGGCAGTTTTGTTAGCTTTTGATCTGAACTCATTTAAAAACTCAGCTTCTGGGCTGAGTTGCATCACTAGGCCTCTAGCTGAACACTAAAAGCAAACGTCCTGTGCAAGAATAAAATAGGGTATCTGTGCATGTAGGGAGGTTAAGGAAGACCTCAGTCATGAGCTGTTGTTTCAGCAAACAGTAGCACCTGTGCGTCTACCTTGCTAGGAAGAGCAGGACGCAGAAAGTGCCATCTTTGCCTCTCATGCCCACGCTAGTGGGGGAGAGAGGAAGAATTTAGGCATTTATAATGCAATTAGTGCCGTGACAGGGAGCAGTGAAAGCACAGTGGAGGGACAAATCCACTTGGATCAACTCCCAGAGGAATTGACATCTGAGGGCGATTAACTTCACCAAGGGTAAGAAAGGTAAAGGTTTTTCAGGACTTTGTGACCGACCAAGCCCAGAAGTGAGTGGGAGCATGACCCATTCAGTAAACTGCACCTTTATTAGCCAGAGACTAGGCAAGATACTAGATAGCTTAGTACTTATCCTAGGCTCCGTGGGGTACAGACCTTATGCACATTCAATCCCAGTTCCTCCACGGAAGTCATTTCTCTAGCCTTATGTGTTTCTATAAAGATAAAGATGTGTGTGTATGTGTGTGTGGTTTGGAAATAGAGAACAAAAAGGAATGTCAGATGGAGGAGAGAATTGTGCCTAGGGAACAATTAGAAGGGCATGGAATAGAAGAATAACCATCTTTAGAAAGTGAAGTATTTTCAGTTCAAAGCAGCTGTTTCTCTTATACCCCCACGTGGAAACCTTCTAATAACACTCTTTGCCTTTCCCCTGTGTGTACCTTTCCTTCTACCTCTGAGCGGCTCCAGGGAGGAGACCTGCTATTTACCTCTGAATCTCTGCAGTGTCACATGTAGCACAAGAAAAAATGTGTTTGACAATTAAGGGATTACTCCATGGACAGAGTATTCTGAGTGGCTTTGCCTCTGACTGTGCTGAGAGGGCCTGGTTTGGGCCCAAGATTGCCTTGTAAGTTCAAGGTATAAACCAAGAGTTTGATTTTAACTCAACTTTATGTCAGATGGAGCAAGGTTGAGCCGGGTTGCCTTGTCATTATTTCATTTGTTCAGGTAATGCTCATCCAGTTGGAGCTGAGAACCCGTCTCATTGCTCTGTCGTGTCTGAGCAGTGTCTTAACGTGAGTTTTCATTTGAGTGTTTTTTTTTCACTAGACTTTCCTTCCTTAGAAGTAGCTGTGTGACAGTGATGTTGATGCTGATAAAAACAATGAGAACAGAATTAGCTGTTTTGTGTTGGGCATGTGCTATGTGAATTAACAGAGCCTTTAATCTTTTAATGAATTTCTGAGATGAGTACTATTGTTACCTTTTTTAACAGAGGAAGAAAATGAACAGAGGATATCTTCTTTACTAATGAATCATGGCAGCGCCGTGTCTGGTCCCAAATCTACCCTACTCCTAAGTGAAGCTTCCTTCGTATTTCCAGGTAGAATTGCCTTCATCCTCTGCGGTATTTTTTAAATAGCTTATATTTCACCTGTGAAATTCACCAACCACGCAGAGGGTGTGTTTCTAGGGGCAGTTTGCATAGTTGTCAAAGTCGTGGACTCTGAAGCTGATGGTTTGGGATTCAACCCCAGCCCTACCCCTACTGGCTGGATGTCTTAAGGTGCTCTCCTCCCCTCACAGACTATTAATCCCTTGACATAGGAGAGACCTGTGGCTAAGTCACAAAGTTGCCATGTTTTTGACCTTGATGGAGAATCTGGAAGTACCCTCCTCCTAAAGAGCTGATGTGTTATTTCTGCCAGTTTCTGGATCTTGATCTCTGAAGAACATTGAGAATCTAGTTTTAAGGCCATTTTTTCTGTTTGTTTTCCTTTTCCATTGGTTTCCATTTCCTTTTCCTTCCTTTCTGAGACACAAGGCTTCTTGAAAGCTAGGAAGTCTTCAAGTCTATGCTTGTTCATCATCAACTTTATTTTAATGATCTAGTCTCTTGCCCAGTTTGGGAAGTCGTCTTCTGGTCCTCTCCCATTTGTGTCAGAGAGATACTGTTCTATGTTAAAATTGTCAGGTCTGAGAGATGAGTAAGTGGGCAGCTCCTCGACTTGACTGAGGGCATCACATCTTATGCCTGTTGTCATGAGGGAAACCTCAGTCACCTGGGCCCCAGTGAGTCCTGACAAAGGGAGGCCAGAGAGGGGAAGAGGGCTTCTAATTCTTGTTCTTCTTGCACCTTCAGACAATTTTTAGAATGATAGAGTAAGAAAACTAGACTTGTAAGATCTACTGCCTATTCTCAGGGGTTGGAAGAATCAAATACCTGCAGATGATATCACTGAGCATAACCAGAGAGAGTAGTTTGGGACAGTTAGTATGCGAGAAATGACCGTGCCTTTAGATACCTCCTAAAAATGTCTCATGAAAGATAAAGGTAAAGAATATTTGTTGAGTGCCTACAGTATGCTAGATATTCTGCTAGACGTACGATCGTTATTACTAAGAGAATTTGTAAAGATAGATAACCATAGCTTATCAAGAAAATACGTTTTATAATTTATCCATGTGGTTATTTACACTGAAGAATGATCTTCAGTAGATGTTTGCTGGATGCTCCCGAGACCAGAAGTAAATCATAAAGTGGCCTAATAACCAAATAGAATTGAAATGCCCTGGGCCGCTTGGCAGGAACGAAAACATTTAAATCTGCCTCCTTCCTCACCAGGGATCTTTATGTTACCTCTTCAAGGCAGAGCAGCCTGGAATGACCGTATATTAATGCAGTAACTTTCTTTTCCTTGTTGCTGACCCCCAAAGCATTCCTTTAGAACACCTTTGCTATTTTCCACGTATTTCTTGTGTCTGCAGCATTAGATCGCAGGCTTTTGGCTTTGCACCCTTTAGGTAACTTGGATCAGGTCAGTACTCAATGAATGGAAAGTAGGAGAGGCCAGTAGGACTGAAGAGTATTGGAAGATAAGGATTGTGGACAACACTCTCTGTCCTTAGGATACACAGTGTGTTGTCCTGTAATAAGATGGGTCAAAATGGGTTGATACTGGGAGACTTATTTTAATATTGAATTATTGAAGCTTGGAAAATGTTTGGGGAAGCTTTTCTCTTCTGAGCCAGGCTCAGATAGGCGTGTATGTCCCCTGTCTCTTCTGAGTTACGCTGGGGCACAGCCATGATTGGGAATAGGGCTTGGTATCACTAACCTTACAAACATATGAGGGTAGACCCTGCAGAGGAAGCCGGCGCCATTCTCTGTGACCTTGAAACCAAGGGCTGTGGAAGAACGAAGGGGGTAGACCTGAGTTTTCAGATGGCCAGAGCCAGAAGGCTGGGATTAAGTCCCAGGTCCAAGAACTCAGAATGAGCCTAAAATTATTGAGTCAGGAACCCAATAATACTAGGAGAGGAGCTCGGAAAGGCAGGCACAAATCAAGGGGTGGGGGTCTGAAGATGTCTCCATCACAAGGCAGCCCCATTTTAATGGCCTTTAGGCCACAGAGTGTGCCACTGAAAATGAAGGAGGGGAAGGCACTCCCTGGAAAACCAGGACCCTGTCCGTCTTCCCCCTTCACGGAGGAATCTATTGTAGGGTGTGGCTTCTTATCTTCCACATGTCCTTTGACCCTGTAATATTTCTTCTTTATATTTACCCTTCACGGCACTGCGTGGATATTTGTGAGCCTTCCATGGACTTGCCTTTTTTTCTAGACTCTAACTAAGCTCTGTGAGAGAAGAGACGGTACCCACCTGTGCCTGGTACATCCTAAGAGCAGAGTGAATATTTGTGGTGGGGTGAAGGGAGGAAGTGAAGGACCCTTTTGCTCCTTCCTGGGGGAAATATTTGGCTGCAGAGGTTTGCACCGTGAGGCTGCCCCCGGCGTGTGTCTGACCTCGCTGCCTACCATCTGCACACGCCATTCTTCCTGGATGCCCTTCCCTCTCCCTGGCACTCGCCTCCACTTCCCCTTCTCCCTCACCTTCCTCTGCTCCCCTGCAGGCTGCTCATTCATCTGACCCACACGTCTTTCCTAAGCCACCTTCTTGCCTGGTTCAGTCTGGTGACTGTGAACTGTAAGTGCCCTGGAAGTCATTCTTTCTTCCTTTTAGTTTTTTTCTTTTTCTTAAAGTATTTTTTTGATATTTTACTCTTATTCATTTTGGGTTCATTCACAGCTGATCTCCCAAAAGCAAACTTCATTTTCATGTCTTAAGGGAGCATCTCATTTTTGTCCCTGTGTCCTTGCCTGGTGCACATCCCCTGAACACCTCGTTCTACCAGAACATCTCGCAGGAAACCTAAGGCGGCTTCTTCCTTGCTCCCTCCAGCTCTGTGTTGCTGGAGCTCTTTGTCTGTTTTATTTTCATATTAATATAAGAATTACATAAGAGCAACACAGAAACATCAAATACCTTAAAACTATTGTACTCTTTTCCTTGGGCTACCTGGCCTTTGCAGTGTTCTGTAAGTATCTTTTTATGAGTGGGGCTGAGTAAGCATGCAGTCAACGAGTGTAGACTTTCTTTTTTGAGGCAGAGTCTTACTCTCACCCTGGGTGGAATACCATGGCACTATCCTAGCTCACAGCAACCTCAAATTCCTGGGTTCAATCAATCCTCTTGCCTCAGCCTCCTGAGTACATGGGACTACTGGCGTCTGCCACAACACCCAGCTAGTTTTTAGTAGAGATGGAGTCTTGCTCCTGCTCAGGCTGGTCTTGAACTCCTGAGCTCAGGCAATCCACCTGCCTTGGCCTCCCAAGTGATAGGATTATAGGCATGAGTCACCGTGTCCAGCCATATGTATAGACTTTGAATTGTCCAGGGCAGGGTTTGAACTTAGGCCCTGCTCCTTCCTAATGGTATGATCTCCACTGACTGACCCCTCTGAGCATCAGTGTCCTTTTCCATCAAATTGGGATCCTGGTAGTGTCTTTGCAGTTTATTGTGACATGCAGTAACTCACATGAAACTGCTATGCACCACGCCTGATGTGTCACAGGGTCTCAGCTGGGTGTCACTTGTTTTCTTTCCTTTCCTCCTCTGTCCCCCACCTTCTCTCATCTTGCCTGTAATTAGTACCATCTTTATTTTAAAATCTAAATCCATGAATCCCGGGGCTTCCCCCAAATCTTGGAATATTCTGGTGGAGACTTCAGGATCTTTTGTTCTCTGATTCTTAGATCTCTTTCTTTTGGGGGCCTGGGAAAATTCCCTCCACTCGGTTATTTATTCAGCCCTTTCATGCTCCCCATATTGTCACGGTCACATTTGAACCATGTTATCGGCAAGTCTAACTAAAAAGGCAATTTAATATCGCCCTGCGTTGCATCATTGCATATATTATTTCGATCTGTCACAGGCCTGTCAGCAAGTCTTGATGAAGTACAGAGCCAATAGTAACAGGCCTGAGACCTGACAGCTCTTTCACAGAAGCGGCTCCAAATGGAGCATTGGTATTTCTTCAGAAACACGCACTCTGGGTCTCTTTGTTGATACAATTAGCAGTCCAGTCCTCGTCATTAAATCTCCCCATGAGCTGTATCTTCAGGGCTGGTAATTCAGGCTATTGCATGGGTTGGAGGAGAACCGTCAGAGGCCTGTGATGTACCAAAGGCTGTAGTCAGGAATATCTTGGTAATTTATCCCTGCTCTCAGCTCTAATTATTCTGCTATTCACTCGCTTGCTCAGTTGAGACTTTCCAGGTTCTGCCTTCCCCAAGCAGAGAACAAAAGGTTTCCCTTGAAAGTGGGGGCCTGGCAGGGTCAATACGGCGAACTGCATATAAATAATGCAACAGTGCCGACTCCATTTTTATAAAATCTTATTGGAGAAATACGTGAGAGTGATCAGGCCTCTGGAGCTCAGCAGCCTGTGCTTTTGAGGCGAGCCTCGCTCTGAGTGAAGGCGGAGTGGGACGTTCTCCTTGTTCCTGGTGAAGCCGCTCTGTGGTCTTGGCTCTAAGGTCTCAGTGACCCTTTCCCTGTTTCTCTCAGAGACTGGAGTCTGCTGCCTGCCTGAGAAAAGTCTGATCTGTGCCTAGTGGGCCCTCGGTAAATGTTCTTTGATCAAATGTGTTTTTTAAAATAAAGATGATGATAATTATAGCAGTTATCATTTACTTATCAAAAATGAGCTTTACTTGTATTGCCTTATGTTAATCCTCCTGAGGCTACAGGGCTCTGGCTGGGCCATTCTTCCTGCGTCTGCTGCTCTCCCACTCAGCCTTACATCTTTCCTTTTGTCTGATCAGATTCCCCCCAAAATAAATCTTCAGGGTGCAAAGCTGGCAGCCAGAGCTCTGGTAGCTGAGTTGGGGAAAGAGCCTGAGGGCTGGCCTGCAACAAAGCTAAACTTGACCTGATTCTGTCTTTTTTTGTCCAGCTGCCCCGACCCACACTTGGACTTGGTACCCCACTCTCTCTGTGGGTGAGCCTGAGTCGTGGTCTCCCAGCTGTGGGAGAGGAGGTAACCCTCTTACTCACAGTGAGGTCACATGGGGTCTACTTACTTCCCAGACTTTGAACCCGCCTACTGTTTTGGACCCATTTTTACCCACATTTTTGGAGGTGCTGAGTACCAGCCACCTCCTAAACCTCCCTGGTCTCTGTGGGGTAATCATTTTGCACCTGAGTTTCCCCTTGCTGTTAGGGTTTGCTCTCTCCTGGGTCTACAGAGGCCGTCATCACTCACCCATCTGTGTCTTCTGCTTTGATACTTGTGATGCTGTCACCATCTGTCCTGTTGTCTTTCCCATCATGGTTCTTTGCCTTTTTGGAATACATTCATGCAGCCCCTTTATTGGGATTTTAAAGGAAGCAGAGATCAACATGCAGTCAATCTGGTGTTTTTAACTGGAAGCCTTTTTTTTTGTTATTGTTGTTTTTGAATTTTTTGAAGTAGGAAAAAAAGATCTGTTAGAGATTTGGCATGTTTTTATGTCTTGGGAAGTAGGTGCTGGGAGGAATGTAAGTTAGGAAAAATGCATTTTCTTTGTTCTTTTTTTTTTGAGACAGAGTCTCATTCTGTCCCCCTGGGTAGAGTGCAGTGGCATCATAGCTCACAGCAATCTCAAACTCTTAGGCTCAAGCAATCCTCCAGCCTCAGCCTCCCAAATAGCTGGGACTACAGGTGCCCTCCACTTTTTAGTAGAGATGGGGTCAGGCTCTCACTCTTGCTCAGGTTGGTCTTGAACTCCTGAGTTCAAGTGATCCTTCTGCCTCAGCCTCCCAGAGTGCTAGGATTATATGCATGAGCCACTGCATCCAGCACAAAATGCATTTTTCAAAAGGCTTTCCTTGTTTTGCTGAGGTGGATGAGCTGTGCAGTACACGCAGTGATCTGATGCTATAGCTCCAGATACTCAAGGTATCTAACTTCTCTCTTTTCTGAGGCCTGAATGCACAGCAGTGGTTAGAGATCTAGGAACCTGAAAGCTCCTTCTATAACTGAGATTTGAAGGTTTTTATCATTCACTCAATAAACATGCATTGAGCTCTCAAAACTTGCCAGAGTAGCACTGTGCTTGAGGCTGGGATAATATGATGAGCAAGGCAGATAAGATTCTTTGCTCAGGGTGGTTGTTGCCAGACTAGAATTCCCCATAGGCCAGAATTCAAACATAATAAAATAATGACGTTCTTTTATGATAATGAGGTCGATCCTTTGGTGTCTGCTGGTCCACCTCACTCATACATACTTGTACTTAAAACAGTAGGAGATGCAGCCAACCACAGTTTTGTACTCCTTTAATCTGCCCACTCCTTTGGTCAGTATGAGCTGGGAGACCACTGAATTTCTATATAAGAAACAAGGGCAACTTTGACCACACTCCATGATGCTATCATGAATCTTAGATTTCATGTAGTGTTTACATTGCATGTTTTCTAGTTCTAGGAATCAGAAGGGGGAAAGAATCTAATCTTAGCTGAGTTTTACATTGCCATTCTAAAAATTATGATTTCTTTCATAACTCAGGAGTTTCCTTGGTGAATTAACCCTTTTATCATTATATAACGTACCTCTTTATCCCTGGTAACATTTCTTATTCTGAAGTCCACCTTGTCTGATCGTCTAATACAGCCACATCAGCTTTTGTATTAATAATATTTACATGGAACATCTTCTTTGTACCCTTTTACATTTTAATATATTCTATATTTTTATATTTTAAATGTTTCTTTTTGATGGCATGTAGTTGGGTATTATATTTATTTTTATCCAGCCTTATGCTCTCTGCCTTTATAGTGGAAGTTTTTAACCTACTTACATTTAATGGTTGTGTTTTAATCTCTAACCTTACTATTTGTTTTATCTTTGTTCCTTATATTCTATGTAAGTTTTTCCTTTTCCTATATTTTCCAGATTACTTTTTTTTAGTATTCTACTTTATCTCCAAAATTGGTTTATTAGTTTTACCTCTTTTTTAAAATCAATTTCTCTAGAATTACTTTCATATTGTCTATTTATTCTATTATTGTCGTATGTTTTGTTTGTACATGTATTATAAACCCCAAAATACATGGGAGGTTTTTTCTCAGTTGGATCTTTTAAAGACAAAGATTTAAAGTCAACTTTTAAAAATGAAAAATTTATGTTTCATGTATATAGTCACATATTTCTCAATTCTGTTATTGTCCATTTTCCTCCTCTCTGAGGAATTTTATCATTTCTCACCAAATAGCTTTCTTTCTTTCTCAACTTCTATTTGTCGAAAATGTCTATGTTTCAGCTCAGCGCCGTTAGCTCAGCATCTAGGGTGCTAGCCACTTACACCAGAACTGGCAGGTTCAAACCCAGCCTAGGCCTGCCAAACAACAGTGACAACTATAGCCAAAAAATAGCCATGCATTAGGCAGGCACCTATAGTCCCAGCTACTTGGGAGGCTGAGGCAAGAGAATCACTTAAGCCCAAGAGTATGAAGTTGCTGTGAACTGTGACGCCACGGCACTCTACCCAGGGCAACATAGTGAGACTCTGTCTCAAAAAAAAAAAAAAGTCATATTTATTGTTCAAAGATTTTTTTCTGAATATAGAATTCTAGATTGTTTTTTTTATATTTTTCAATATTTTGAAGATGTTATTTTATTTTCTTCTAGTTTCTGTTGCTTTTGGTTACAAACTTGCAGCTCTCTCCCCGTACCACCACCTCCTCTTTGGAGGTCTCTGTTCCTCCTCAAGTATTTTGAATTCTGGTCATTGTTTCCTCACCTGCATAAATAGCTGTGATTTCCTTGGGACCCCTGTTCCCGCTGTGTGGTGTGGCATGTCCCTCTAGGCAGAAAGCCAGAATGATTTTAGGGCTCAGGACTCACCTCATCTCGAACCCTGTGCTCTCTCTTGGGGGTCACTCTCTGTGCAGCCATTGTTGAGGTCTTGGTTATTTAACACGTCTTTTCTACTTTCTAGTTATTTAACACAGGAAGGTAAAATGGTAATAAGCAGAAGCTTCTCTTTCTACTTCAGCAAGAGTTTTTATGCTGATGTGGTGTTTAATTTCATCAGATATTTAATATTCTTCAACATTAATCTATTAATATTTACATTCTTTAATATTAATATAAGTTGATCATTCTCTCTTTCATAAAATGCTGTCATAAAATATATTCCTACATATCATATTGTTAAAGTTTCCTTGAGTGTTAGTCATAGTGTATTTTTTTCACATCTTAAAAATTGAATTCAGTTGTGTCTTATTTTTAGAATTTTGGCTCACTTCTGTATTGTGAGCGTGGCCTAGGGTTTTTGTTTCTCTTGCTAGATTTTTTTGGTTGCTAGAACATGTTACCCTACCTTCTTAGGTAATGTAGGGAATTTCCTTCTACTTGTAGATTCTGGAATACTTTGGAGTGATCTGTTCCTTGAACATTTGCTAGAACTTTCTAGTATAGCCATTTGTACTTGAAGTTTTATTTGAGAGATGATTTTTACTGACTTGCTTTTTTAAATGGCAGCAAGTTTATTAAGATTTCTTGGGTCAGTTTTGGTAAATTCTATTTTTCTAGTGCATTGTCTAATTCTATGTGATCTACATTTTCAGATTATTACTACTAAGTTGGTTCATATTATCTGTTTTTTCCTATTAATGTCTACTTTATCTATAGCTATGACCTCTGTTTTTATTTAGGATACTTGTTATTTTTTCCTTTTCTTCTTTTTTCTTGCTTACTTTTGTGAGAAGTTTTTACTTGCCATTTGTCATTTTATAGAACCATGTTTGGGCTCTGTTGATTCCCTGAATTTTGTCTGGGCATTTTACCTCTTAGGTATCCTTTTATCTTTATTACTCCTTTTCAATCTTTCTTTCAGTATAATCTATTATTGTTTTTCATAATTTCCTTCTTGACTGATTAAGTTATTAACTCTCAGGCATCCTTATTTTCTAATAAAAGCCTTCAAAACTGAATTTCTCTCTAAATACTTAACCCACACTTAACCCACATAATCTCTGCTTGTTTTATAAATAACTCTCCCTCCCTCTTCTTGTATAAATATATAGAATTAAATTTGTTGATTATATTTATGCTGCTTACTTCCTCAGTAGTAATAATAACATTTATTATTATTCTTACAGTTTACATGTTTCTTCAAATTCTGGGAGTGAAATCTTTAAATAGAATTATCTTTTCTGAGCGCTTTGGTTTCATTTCCAGGAGCTCCTGTTTTGTGTATTTCTCACTATGTCATTTCATTCATAAAATTTTATCAGTGGTAGTTTTCTTTTTGGATCGAGCATTTTTGTCATTGTGAAATGTTCTTCGTCTTCTGTGATATTTTTGATCTTATCTTGTACCTTGATATTTACATTATCATTTAAAATTTTGTTCTTCTTAGCAAAGTATCTCAAGAATGGAAGAAAAAGCATCCAATGTACAGAGCCCTATTATGAAACTAATTTATAGCTTTCATAGGAAAGCTATAACCTAATTATAGTCTAAGAATATGGGAGGGGTCGGGGGGGGGGACGGGGTGGATGGGTGGAGGGAGAGTAATTGGTGGGATCACCTCTATGGTTTATCTTACAAGGGTATAAGTGAATCTTTCTAAAAGTAGAATATAAACATCTTAACACAACAACTAAGAAAATGACATGAAGGCTATGTTAACCAGTTTGATGAAAATATTTCAAATTGTATATGAAAACACCACACTGTGCCCCATGATTGCATTAATGTACACAGCTATGATTTAGTAAAAAAAAAAAAAAGGAAAAAAATAAAATAAAATTTTGTATTTATTCTTTACAGAGCTCCTTTAAAAGAAAATTTTATCACATTAAAAAAATATGAATTGTGAACAAGATGTAGCTTTAATTTTAACTATAGTGAGGTTATTTTTATATTTGGAGAATCAGCCCATTCAAATTGGATGTAATCCTGAAATGATTTATTTTGTCTATCTTATTTTCCCTTTACATTACATCACCCCCTCCTGTTCCTCCCCACCCGCTTGAAGGATTTTGTTTGATTCGGTTTGGTTTCACTGACTTGTTAGTTTTTTCTTTGTTCTCTTTCATCCTTTGTTATTTCAAAGAATTCTTCTAAGCTGAGTTTCCATCAGTGTTTACATTCTAGTTCCTTACAACCCACATTGCACTTACGTTCTGTCTAAACCTGTGTATGTGTTCCAAGGTACTTTTCCTGTGTGCCCCTTCTCTGGTCTCTGACTCTGAAGTTTTACTTACATAATATCTTCAGTTCCGGGTCGTCACGAGCCTTTTGTTTTGCCCTAGAGAAAGGCTGTTGTGTGTTGAGACAACTGAATATTACAAATTCCTGCCGACCATATCAATTTAGATTTAATTTAAATACTTTACCTCCTTCATGTTTACATAGATGGAGCTGGAAAATATTCTCCTTAGCAAAGTATCCCAAGAATGGAAGAGAAAGTATCCAATGTCCTCAGCCCTACTATGAAACTAATTTATAGCTTTCACAGGAAAGCTATAACTCAATTTTAGCCCAGGAATCTGGGGAGGGGGAGGGGAGGGAGGAGGGTGGGTGGAGGGAGGGTACTTGGTGGGATCATGCCTATGGTTCATCCTATAAGGGTACATGTGAATCTCTCTAAATGTAGAATATAAATGTTTTAACACAATAACTAAGAAAAAGACATAAAGGTCATGTTAACCAGTTGGATGAAAGTATTTCAAATTGTATACAGAAACAGTACACTGTACCCCATGATAGTATTAATGTACACTGCTATGATTTAATAAAAATAAAAATAAAAAAGTATGTGTTTCTATATATGTTTGTGTATGTGTGTATATGTGTATGTGCATAATTGTACACATACGTGCACACACACGCACATGAGAGAGAGAGAGAGAGAGAGAGAAAATGAATGAATGAACATCAGTGTCTGCTCATTCCTCCAGCCTCTGATTTCCAGCACGTCCAGACAGCTGCCCTGAACCGTTATCTTAGTTGTGTTCTTTCTCAGGTACTGTTCTCAGAGAATGTGATGGGAGTTTACTTTCTGAATCCTTTCACATTGAAAATGTTTTTCTTTTTCCCCTGACAGCTGAATCATGTTTTGTCTGGGTGTAGGATTCTTGGATCAGTTTTCCTTTTCAGTCTGTACATTATTCCAATGTCTGTTCCATTCCAAAGTTATAGATGAGAATGCCTTCAGCTAGTCTGAATCCCTTGCCTTTGTTAAGTATTAATAACTTATGCTTGCAGTCTGGAAGCTTGTATAATTTTCTCTTTACTCTTGAAATTCAAGTATTTCCTGGATTCACTTCCTGGACTTAATGAGACTTTTAATCTGCAGGCTTCAGTCTTACTTAAGCTCAGTATAGTAAAATATGTAGCCCTGTATTCATTTAATTTTAACATTTCTCTCACCCCTTCTTTTCTTTGTCTTTCTCTCCGAGTCAGTTGTGTGTGTCTCTCTCTCCTACTTTTTTCTGGAATGCCTGTTATTCTCATGCGAGGCTGCTAGATCTGTCCTCTAAACCTCTTCTCTCATCCTTCATGATTTCTGTCTCTGTGTTTCCTTGCTACTTCTAAATATTTCATCACTTGATCCTCAGTTCTGGAAAGTCTTACTTACATTCTTCTTCTTCTCACTATTTTCATTTGTCATGTTTTCTTTTTTTTTTTTTTTTGGAGACAGAGCCTCAAGCTATCCTGGGTAGAGTGCCATGGCATCACAGCTCATAGCAACCTCCAACTCCTGGGCTCAAGTGAGTCTCCTGTCTCAGCCTC
>CAUYQV010167871.1:0-15069 GCA_963574575.1 Galagoides demidoff | reverse complement strand
CTCTAAAGTCAAAATTATTTTATGTTTACCTATCTCTAATTCTCTTCCAACTCATTGCCAGAACTGTTACCACTCTTAGTAGGTCAAACTCATCAAACAATTTATTGATTTATTTTTTTAATTAATTAATTATTTTTTTTTTGAGAGTAGAATCTCACTTTGTCACCCTTGGTAGAGTGCTATGGCAGCACAGCTCACAGCAACCTCAAACTCTTTGGCTTAAGTGATTCTCTTGCTTCAGCCTCCCAAGTAGCTGGGACTCCAGGTGCCCACCACAGTGCCCACCACAGTGCCCAGCTATTTTTCTGTTGCAATTGCCGTTGTTGTTTAGCTGGTCCAGGCCTGGTTTGAACTTGCCAGCCTTGGTGCATATGACCGGAGCTATAAGTCACCGTGCTGTGGGCCCTGAGCCTTGATTTTTTATTTTTAACATCCCCTCCAGAGCCCACTATCGTCTTGCTCTGAGTGTCATCAGCTCTTCTTAGTTGGATCCCTGCTTCTTGAGCCCCTGTCTTCCTTTTTTCTGGTCTGCTCATTCATTTAGGTGGAGCCTGTCTGTCCTCTAGTATCTTTCCAATAAAGCATGCTTGGATTCTCTTGGAATTTTTCCTTCATTTTTATATTTTTCAAAGCTGAGAGCTCATTTCTGTCCTGTAATTAGTCTATTTTTTTATGTACAGTTATATTCTCTCTCTAAAGATATTAATTACGGTTTTCCCAGAGTTTATTCTGCTCTTTGTGCTGTCCTGGTTTCTTCTGCATTTCTATGTTACATTACAACCCCCAGGAGTCATCATCTATAAGTCTTTTCTTTGAGTAGTTTAGTGTCCCCAGAGAGGGACTGTCCAGCCTACTGCCCCAGATGTCTAAGCTGGGGCACCAGGATGCTCAGGTGCAGTGGTGACTCTCACCACTTGGCATGCCCATGGCCCTTTGTCCCCTTCTCTGGTGTGTCTTCTGTTGGATGCAGGAAGTGGTTGGTGGAAAAGCAGTCGAGGGATCCACCTGCATTTAGTGCAGCCTTTAACTCGCCCCCTCCTGGGGGAAGGTTCCTGGTGCCCTCAATTCAGTGCCTTCCGGGGGCTCCCTGGGGCCAGTCTGTCAGCTTCCTGCCTCCTCTCTGCAATCCATCACTTACACCCTGCTTTTCAGTTTCCTATTTTGTCCATATCTCTTTCCACTCTTGTTGCTTTTTCTTTTAGCTTTGTCCTTAGGATTTTTTTTTTTTTTTTACTGTTAACAATAATGTCTATACTGTAGTGAATTTTGGGGGTGAGAATGAAGGCAACAGAAGGAGTTCAATCCACCACTGCTTTGATTGGAATGTATCCCCCAAAGGTCATGTGTTGGAAACCTAATCCTCAGTGCGATGGTGTTGAGAGGTGGAACCTTTTGGAGGTGATGAGGCCATGAGGCTCGGACCTCATAAATGCCTTAATGCTGTTATCTTGGGAGTAGATTGGCCATCATGGAAGTGGGTTCCTGATAAAAATATGAGTTTGGCTCCCTTTTCTTGCTCTTGCACAAGCTTTCTTGCCCTTCAACCTTCCACTATGGGATGACACAGCAAGAAGGTCCTAACAGATGCTGGCAGCATGCGCCTGGACTTCCCAGCCTCTAGAACAGTGGTTCTCAACCTTCCTAATGCTGCAACCCTTTAATGCAGTTCCTCATGTTGAGGTGACCCCCAACCATAAAATTATTTCATGAAGTAGCAACAAAAATAATTTTATGGTTGGGGGTCACCACAGCATGAGGAACTGTATTAAAGGGTCACGGCCCTAAGAAGGTTGAGAACCATGAGCCACATAAACTTCTGTTTTATGTAAGTTACCAATCCTCAGATATTCTGTTATAGCAACACAAAATGGACTGAGACAACTATGTTTACTTGAGTGGTTACCTCATGGGGAAAAAAAAGTACTTGAAACTGAGTCTATGGAAGTTCCACCCATCTGGAGAACACTGCTGAATCCTCATGTCTCCAGACCCTGTTCATCATCCCTACTGAGCTGGTGTGAAGCTGAGCAGTTACTGTCTCTTGACCATCTGAATGAATAAGTGAGTCAGGTGGTCACTGGGGGTGCTTTCGACTCCTCTGAGAACTAAATGACTCTGAGGACCTCTTAGAAGAGGGAAGAGCACAGCAACCTCAGTGCACTTGGGAGCAGCGGCTCCTACATCTGGTTGTAAATTACAATTACTTAGGAAGATTCTAGAATTACAGATTCCCGGGGATCTGAAGGAATCTGAATCCTAATTTCAGGACCTGTGCCCTGGGGAAGTTGCATTTTTACCAAGCACCTCCCACCTCTAGCCTTCTTGTTGTGTTTTTAACACACTGGTAATCCTGTGTCTTGTTGCTTGCAGCTGAAAGCATCCCTGACATCCTAATTCATGGGGTTTCTGAGAGTCCTCAGACATTGAAGCAGGAAGGTGTCTATTCAGGGGAGCGTGGATGGCTCAGCAAATATCTCTGGGAAGACACATCAGCTGTAGGTCTCTTGTAGGTGGTGGTGATGGGAGTGCACTGGGGGTCCCCCAGACTTCCAGTGTGGATGTGCTCCCCACTGTGTGCTCCTCCTTGCCCCTCCCCTAATCCAGCCCACAGGCCTTACTATGGTTTCCCTGGAGGCATTAGGGTCGAGCTATCTGTCAATTCTCCTAGCCTCCATCCTGGCCCATGATTCTCTGTGTACCTTGTGCCCGGAGCATCACTTTTTGATTCTCAAAAGCTGATTTGGAGTCACAAAGCTCAACATTGATGAATTCTGGCTCTTTTTTATCCCCCTCTGTCAATTGTACCCTCTGTGAGGGCACTTGGTCACTACACAAGGAAGTGGGCAAAGAAAAACCCACAGATTAATATATCAAGATAATATCTTGCCACATTTACTGACAACAAGCTTCCCATTGTTGCCCCACCCCCTAGTCCTACCCTCAGCAAGATTGTTGGGTTTGCGCCCTAAAACCTCTGGAGACGGATTATCCAGATCCCACAGAGATGGTAGAACACAGGCAGTTCTGGGAAGAGGGCAGTGTCTGGTGCCCAGGGGAGCTTCCCAGGGACTAAGGAAGAGGGCAGGCATGGGGTTTTTTCCTTGGGAGAAGGGAATGGACTCCTGTGCCAATGCCCCATGTCAGGGAAGCGACGGGAGAGAACACAGCCCAGGAGGATGGTGCACCTGGATGAAGGAACTAGGGGGTATGGTGGGGGATTCTGAGCTTGTCTTTTTATTGAACGAGTCACAAAGGCAACCCAGTTTCAAGAGGAAGGGAAGTAGACTCCACCTCTTAATGAGAGAGCAGCAAGTTTTTGTATGAACATGTGGAATCAAGAATATTTTGTGCCCATTTTTGGAAAACCTGCAAAGCAAGCAACCTCCTTTAAAAGGTTTGTGCCTTGGGAACAGTAGGGCAATCAGGCTTTCACACAGTGGTGTGGGTTAGTTTCAATTCCCATGACCAGCTGAAGGGGGAGGGGTGACTTTTGACCAGGGTTAGAATATGCTGGATTGGGAGTATCTGGAGGGCAGGGCAGGCCAGGGTGGAGACACTCCAGTTGAAGTCTAGGGTCCGGTGTGGAGGAAGAATTGAAGAGAAGGTGGTTGAAGTGCCCTGACATGAGACGACTCACCCCTCATGGTCAGCCTTTCCCCCCTGGTACTTTGGTTTCTAGACAGTGAGTCTCACGCTCCCTTGTAAAATCTCTCTCTTCTGAGACTCTGCTTCTCTCTGTATGTTCCTTTCTGTCATCTATTGCCCCCTCCCTTCATCCCACCCTCTACCTTCTGCACAAAGAACTCCCCTCGGGGGCCCCACAGTGTCCCCTATGCCCCTCTCTCATTGGGTTTTTTACTCTAGTGTAATAGTCTGTTTCCTTGTCCTTCTCTAGCACAGGGCTGTGAGCTTCTTGAGAGGAGGGCCTGTAATTTTGATCTCTGTTGCCCAAAGTATCCGACAGAGTGAAAGGACTCAATAATGTTTGTTGAATGAGTGATGAGTGAATTGTCCAGTGCTCATTGGGCCCTGGGACCACATATAACAGTCTCTCCCCACCAGAGACCAGCACTGGCCATGCAAGCCCCTCACTGCCAGATTCCCAGGGAAGAAGCCTGATGTTTCCGGGGCTGAGATCATTGTCCTCTACTCTCTTCCAGCTCTCTTATCCTCACCCTGTTGAAACCTGGAATTGTTCCACTGCTGATGTATGTAGCTGTCTTATCACAGCCTTCTATCACTTCTCATCACTTCTATCACCTCCTATCACTTCTCATCCTCCCTTTCTTCCATTATACATACCCTTGTTCTTCACCATCAGGGTGACAAGGTCCTTCAGCTAGAAAGTGGCAATACCAAGGTTTGACAAGCCCGAGTCCCACTTGTTATTAGCAGCAGACTCTTCCCAGCCTGTGCTCCAGACGTGCACCTGCACCCACGTCCGTTCTTCCCTCCCTTCCTGGCATTCTCAGCTGCTCTCTCTGGATTGGTTCCTTCCCCTTGGAACATAATAGAGTGAGACAACTTCTATTTGAACCCATTTCCATCCATTGACCGAAAGTTCCTGTTCAACACTGTTTTTCATTCATACCCAAGCTTCGTAAAGGGCGTTCTAAGTGTCTGTCTCATGCACACTGTGCCCCGTTGTCTTCCTTTCCTTCCTTCCCAAGTCTCTCTGACTTGTCAGCTATTCCCCGGGTGACACATTCTTTCTAGGGGTGTTAATGCATTCAAGTTTTCTTGTCTTGAGAGCCATGGCTCTTTTCAAGGTGACTTTGTAGCATTCTGTTCCAACTTGGCAGGTGTTGTTTTTATGGGTGGACAGTGGGGGCAGGGAGATAATTTTGTTTACATAGATGCAGAGTTTGGGCCTCTCATGCTACATACTCAACTACTCACATACCACCTAAATGAAGATGACCCACACAAGGGGAGAGTGGAAGGCTGAGTTACCTGGGAGCTCAAGAACAGAGCATGTGGAGTGAACCCTTGGCTGCTACTCTGCCAATCCCCATGCTCTTTCTTACTATCCTGAGCGGTGGTACTGCAGCCTCAACACTGCAGCAAGCTCTTCATCAGTGCTGGGTAAGGTCCATCTACTTTCCCATAAGCAACAGAATTATGGGAAGGTTTCTTTCCGCTTCACCAGGGAGTGCCTGAAGGCCAGCTTACTAGAAACGATGCCTTGTTACTCAATATTAATATTTGCAAGCATTAGGAAATGCTATTTGTGTGTCTTTGTCCTGTTTGCACTATCCATTGGTTGTCACTATATTCTTAACAGAAGTTGTGGCATCTGCTCTTGGACTCAGGGAGAGCATGATTTTGAACAAGCGTATGCTTGCTCTTAAACCACAGAGGGTCATAAATCACAAGCAAACACCACTTATTATCTGTCCTAGGCACTGGGAATTTGAAATGAGCTGCTGACCCAGACATTTTGAAAGGAACACTCCTTCATAAAACATTACTTCCTGTACATTACTTTTTCCTATTTCACAGAAAATTAAGTTAAAAAAAAATCAGCCAAAGGAAATTGCATTCAGTCACTCAGTTCTCTGCTTTAGTTCAAAGATCCCCTAATTGTGAAACAATAAGGTGACTCCCACTTCTGGTGTATTTACTTCCCTTTTTCATTTTCTACATCATGCACGAAATCTTAAATCGGATTGCCCCCAATTCTCAGAATCTTTTGGTTTTTATTGTCTGAGTGGAGACATTTCTGCATATGCTGCGGAATATTCTTGTTTGCAACAAATCTCTTCTTGTAATCATCAAGGACATAAATCAGATGGCAAATCCCAACTTTCGTGTGTTCATTTCTCAGAAATACTCCCGGCTTATAAGCAACTCCCAGTTCTGCCCACCCAAGTGCAAATCTCACATGGCTCTGGAATTGTGTGGGTGAGGAATGATCACGTTGCCTTGAACACGGAGCTGGTGGTTCTGCATGGAGTGAGCTAAGGGGCACAACAGAATGTTAAGGACCAGATGGCACGCTTCTCTAGGAAGCCTTAGTCTTCCTTGCTGGAGGAGAAAATGCTATTTAAAATCCAAATCACTGCTTGTATTTTCTACAAGATGAGCATTATTGGTCTGAGAGCATGCATATATATATAAATATAAAGGAGTAAAATTTTCTTGCTAAGTTTTGGGAGTATATTGAGGGGCTCATTTTGACTTTTGTTGTTCTTTTTGGAGAAAGGTAAGGAAGAGTGGGAGATGGTAAAACCTAGAGGGCCAAAGGAAGATGAATTTGGAATTCAGGGTAGCTCTGAGAGGGGCAAAGAGCCTGGGAAAAGAGGAGCAGTGGAGACGTGAGCAGAGAGCTGGGGAGGATTCCAGGATGGGCCAGGGTCAGGAGGGCCATCAGGAAACCCTCAGGGCAGGGGTGGCCAACAACCTTTTACAAGCAACGATGACTAGTTTTTAGTTTCAGGTTGTTCCATGTTTGGGGGTTTGGTTCTGCTCCCTCTGTGTTACCCTCAAACCTTCACAGAGGGTCTATCCTGTCTGGAAATTTGTGGAGGGAGATTTCAGGACTGAAGGAAAAATGGAGCACATTCAACTTGGAGAGAAGCGATGTGAGGAGCAGAGGTAGGGGGCTGACTAGGGCCCTAGTACACAGCGGCCCCGACCTGCCCCAGGACTGTTGGCTTGGCTTTGGGGTCTAGTCAGTAGGGCTGTGTCCAGGTCTGAGAGGAGCTGCTCAGGAGGGTTCAGTAAGGGGAAGGAGATCAGATGCACCTATCAGAGGGACCTGTGGGACCTAGGAGGGCTGCAGGGCGGGCCTGGACTGGGGGCAGCTGTGGCCATCAGGAGTGAGTGTAGATAATGGAACAGCCCAGGTCCCCTGAGATATCTGGACAGGGAACCTGGAAAAAGACCAAGTCTTTTTGGCCAGTTAAGCTGGGGCATTACGAGCTGAAGCTGTTTGACAAACAGGAAGTGGGGTGTGATTTGGGGACTGAGAGCTTCTTTAGGACATTTGGTTGGCACAAGCCCTCAGTGAGAGAATGAAGCCACATTAAATTATAGCTACACTTCTTTAATTTCTCATGTTCAAGAATCGAAGGATATAATATTTTTAGGTTGGCTGTCCTTCCCGATTTGGCTAATACTGTTAGATAAACCACTATTGAATAGTTTCTTTTTACTTTTATTTGCATCCAAAGGCATGCAGCTATTTACACTTATGGAGAAATACACACCCTCCAGTGCAAAATTATGGACTCCTTTTTTTTTTCTTTTTAATAAAAGGAAATTTTAAGAAAAAAATAAACAGATATGTGCCCCTGGCAAGTTACTGTAAGCTAAAGTCCCATAACCTGCCTGAGTCCCTCAGCCTCCCATAGTACTCAGCCAAACTTGCCCTCTGTATTTGCTTCCTGCAGTCCAAATTAAGCTATAAAGGTTGCAATACAAGAAGAAAGATAACCCTCAAATAGCAGGGTTGTAGGTTCTGAAGCAAACTTGAAATCAAAGGTTAAAGCTGGGCAAATGTAGCAGAGTGATCACATATTTCTAGAGAAAGTGATTCTAATGCAGAGATTATGACCCGAGATTTTGCTAAGAGAGTGCAGTGGTATTGGGGGTGGGAGTAGGGGAGGTGTTGGCCTGCTGGGTGGACAGAATACAGAGAACTAAATGGTCCTCCTGAGACGGCTGCTTCTGGGGCAGGCATTACTGGTGACACAGTGATGAGTCATGAGTGATGTTCTCCTTACTGGGAAGGGAACCAGCGTTTTAAAATTTTTGACATATTTATGACCCTTTGAACCATAACCCTGGGGCACTTTGATGCTCCAGGCTTCTGATGAGGACTCTTGGGAGGCCAGGCTTCAAAATGCAGCTGCTGGATTGTTTATGCTTTGACAGGAACAGAAGCTGGGGGATCCTGAGGCCCTGGATTTCCTGCTGACATTGATTGGAATTCAGTTAGAAAAATGAAAAAGGAATGTATCAGTTTTACTTAATAGTTGATAGTTTCCTTTTACTTAGGGATATTATTATAATAATAGTTATATTATCATATATTATATAATAATTATATTCTGTATATTATAATGATAATCATTATGTTATATTATTATTATATTATTATACTATATTATATTATTATTTATTTATTATACAGTATAATTTAATTCTGCCCCTGAGACCACTTTCCACCAGCTGGACGCAGCAGGCCGGGTGCTTTGTGCTAGTGTGCAGCAGCTGTGTGTGTGAGTTCAGGGTGAGTGGACTTCCCCTTCAGACTTGTCTTGAACTCTATTGATGACGGCCTTCAGCAGACCTTAGATCTGTCCACTTTGTAGATTCTCACTTTCAATTTTTTTTCTGTATTCTTACATTTAAAATGTGTCTCCTATAAGCAGCATATATTTTTATCTAGGATTACAATTTTGCTTTTTACTTGGAGTAGTCAATTTACCCTAACGACTAATGTTGTTTGCTTTGCGTGTATCCACTGTCTGCTCCTCACTTCTACCTGCTGATCCACCTGTTTTATTATCTCTTTTTATTCTTGCCTTCTCTTGTGTTAATAAACTATTTTGTATTATTCTGTTTTACTCCTTTGCCATAGTTTCTTTAGCATCTTCTCCAGGGCTAAGCTCTGGCCACCTGCTGACGAAGGCTTGACCTTTAGTTCTGGGTTTCAGTCTCAGACTTGCTGAGCGCTCGCAGAGAACAGTTGATGGCTGAAGCTTAGCAGTGACCGGCCTGGGTGGATAAACAGAGATAAGGACTGAATCAAGTAATTCCTCGCAAGGATACACGAGACACATGATTTTATAGTTGGAAAGGCAGGATTTACAATGACAAAGAAGAGAAATAAGGTCAGTTACTCCAAATACCGCATGGCTTCAGATGCATCCACATTTACCAATTTTAAAATAGATTTCCATTGGCATTCTGAAGTCAAAACTAAGTCTGAGTCATTACTTGCTTTTCTGTAACCCACTGGACGGCTTTCGTAAAAGAAGTTGTTGTTAACAACACACCTCTTCTATCATCTTCCCCCTTCTTGGCTTTGCCCTTGATTTTAAAGAAGAGTTTCCATCGACATTTCTAAATCTAATGTTCTCAACCCCGTCCCCTCCAGGATATTACTTTCACATGTTTCGGCATCCTTGCTATTACTCTTTCTACCTCTCCTCAAAATATTTTTGTCCCTTCTGGTTACATTAAATCTCTTAGAACCTTCGTCCTGGGAGGTTTCCTTTCCTATTTACTCTTCTCTCATTTCTTGTTTTGAAATTTTCCTTAAAAAGCTTAATTCCAACAAATCATTTCAAAAGTTGATGCACATACGCACAAAAGGAGTTCAATCTTTTTTTTAAAACAATGACACATCACAGTTGTACACATTTATATGGTACATGTAATATATTGATGTGTGCATAGAGCCTGTTTATTCTTTCTACTGTACAAAAATGTATTATTTATTCATTTCTTTGTTGGTATATTGGCTGGGATGTTTTCAGCTACAAGTAATAGGAAATCCAACTAAAGGTAACTTAAATAATGATGACCTTAGTAATCTCCCATTCCAAGAGCCCAGAGACAGGACCGTTGCCAGACTGGTGAAATGTTCAGTGATGATATTCGAGATCCAAGATCTTTCTCTCTTTTAGCTCGGGCATTCTTGATACATTGGTTTCCACCGACAGCCCTTCTCCTCATGGTTGCAGTGTGGCTGCCATAACTCCAGGCATCACACTTCACACAACTATGTCCAAAGATGGAAAAAATAGGGCAATTTCTTCACAGATAGTTCTTTTAATCGCAAAGGAAAACATCCCACAATGTTCCTTATCAGACTTCTATGGGGGCCATTAATCAGAATCAGGTCACGTGTTCTGGCTGCAAGGGAGGCTGGAAAAATAAGTATGTAATGTTTTAATCCTCTACAGTAAGAGATGGTTCTGGCGGTAGGAAAGTAATAATTTGGAATATTATGTTTTGTAGTAGGAATGGTCCTTTTATGTTACCTTCTAATTTTCAGCTCCAGATCCACAGAACCAGTTGTATCACTACTGGAAATTTCCACCTGGATGACCCACAGGTATCTCAAGTTCAAAGTGCCTGCCCTTCCTCACTGATCCTGGATGTTCCCTGTATTCCGTCTCAGGCAGCAGCACCACCATGTACCCAGCTGTTAAGCCAAGAACCTGGGTGTCATCTTTGACTCCCCCTTTTTCTCACGCTTTGTCATCCCCACATCTGATTGCCTCCATCTCCTCAGGGCTCTCAGTTTTCATTTACCTGGCTCCCTCCTCTGTCCTCACTGCCCCTTCAGTCTTGTCCATTGCTGAACCACAGAACGGCGCTAACTCAGAGCGATAACTCACTTCCCTGAAAGAATAAGTGTCCACTACTCGTAGAAAACAAACTTTTTAAGATAAACAGTGATGATCTCATTTTATCTTATCAGTGAGCCTCTTTTCAGATGCTGAAGGGACTGACCTGGGAATGGGTGGGGATAAGGCCCAGTGCGGCAGGTGGGTTCTGAACGGAAGGAAATGATGAGAGACGTGGAGTTGTAACTCCTGCCGGCCCCACGGCAGCTTGTGTGTACTCCGTCCTTGCACTCACCTCCCTGGGAAACAGCGGGTGTTGTTCCTGGAGGTCATAGTAACCAAAGTGAGTAAAACTCTGAAAGCCAATTTTCAATCCCCAAGTGTACTGGCTATCTAGAATTTCCAGGAAAGTTGATGGATCAGAGCAATGCAAAAAGCAGGACCTCCAGCCCCAGGGTTTTATAGCACCTATAAAACACGCTTTACGGTTTCTCTTCAATTTTATGCTGTTAAGCTAAACATTTGACATCATATGGCACTTTAAGCACATTGATTTATGGTAAGTCAGCAACTGCATCTGTAATAAAAAGTCCAGAGTATGGGTTTTAAAAAGTAATCTACTGTATTTATTATTGACATAAACAGTTACCTGCAGTCCATTGGAACATCATCTTAGATTTAACTCATGTATTAAAGATATTATGTTTCCCACTCAGCAAGGTCACCACCAAGGTGAAAACTATATGTGGTTGGAAATGAAAAAAGATCACAGGTATAATGATAAATACTTACAAAATCAATGACATATAGGATTTCATCTTTGTATATTCCCAATTAATAGTCATATTCTGTTTATTTTTTACACTCAACTTTTTCCCCCATGCCCTACTCCAGCAACCACTAATATGTTTTCCATCTCTATAATTTCGTTAGATCAAGAATGCTATATAAATGGAGTCATATCGTTGCTAACCTTTTGGAGATTGGCTTTTTTTCCACACTCAGCATAATTCCCTTAAGCTCTGTTCAGTTTTATGTGGATCGTCTCAGGCTTGTTTCACCAGGGTAGTTACGAGGAGGGTGTCATCGTTTGATTAATTTAAGACTACTGCCATACCAACCAAAATAAAAGAGTCTAAATTCTAAGGAATTCCATAGCCGGGGTATCCTATTTATAATTACAAGTCCATAATAAAGAGGGGGGAAATGTTTATTTTCAGACAGTGTTAGAGAAGTTGGGACCAAACGCATCTAGTTCATCTCTGAGGTAGTGGCAGCATAAGTGAAAAACCACCTGACTTCCCTACTGCAAATTTCAGAGATGTTTTAGTTAAACAATTAGGGGGAGATGATGACAAATTTGGAAAAGTATTTTGGTTTTATTTTGTATTTGCCAAATTTATATTTCTTAGTGTAGAAGCTTTTATTATCATTCTTAACTGTACATGGGAAGTACCAGAAGTTGTGGAAAGATAACATCTACAAGGGCCAGAGGTATACATTTGTATTGCCTTTCTTTGACTAGCGAGTATGTTCTTAAGATATTGTATATGGGTTTTTTTGTTTGTTTTTTTCATAAATGAACTGAAAGCTTGAGAAAGGCAGTTTCTTTGTAAACCCCTCACTCGAGGGGGACAGTTTCAGAGGGTGTTTTAGCAGGGCTGTGTCACAAGGTTCTTAAGGCCACGTCCAGGTTCAACAGTTCTTTAGTTGACCTCATAGAACTCGGGATAAATCAGACTCATATAGCAAAACCAGCAAAGGGAAAAGGCCCGTGGCTGAAGTCTGGAAGGAATCAGGCATCAGACAGGACACCGGTAACTCTCACGGCAGTGAGCGGTAGCGAAACTTATGAGATGTGGCCAGTGAAGCTCATCCGACACTTGAGTGCGGGTTCTCACTGGGGCGGTGACACAGCACTCTCTAGGCACTCCGAAAGAAAACAGGTGTTCAGTGTAAACCACCTTATTCCTGCAAACAATTCAGCCACTCCTCATCAGTTCCCAGTGGGAGCCATCCTGAAGCCCCCAGTGCCCACCTTACACACGGGCGTTTCCTGGGCCCAGCCTTTCTTCACGTGCGTCCATCTGGTACAGTGCTCTGGTTATCAGTTCCATCTTCCTTCCTCTCCTGTGTCTTTAAATTGGTGGATAAGACAGAGCTCTTATCTACTGACACTTAACCAAACAATGTGGCAGGGACAGACGGAGGAGGAAGTGCCTCTTTCTCCCAGCATGAGAATAAAAGTAAACACAAGAAACCAAGCAACAGACACCAACCAATAAAAACCTTATTAAGGATACTATCTGAAAATGGATTGGCATTTACTATCCTTACTGACAATGCCTCTATTGAGGCTTGAGATATTGATGGTCTATGGAAGACCTCAATTAATAAGACATTTAAGATGGTGTTTATTTCATTTAAGAATCTCACCCTTTAGCATTTGTGTGTGTTTGACCATCACTATAACGCGCTAGACCTGAGGTACTGGTATTCCTTTTGCAACTCAATATACACGTTTTAGGACTGTGTACTCAAAACTGCTTTTTAAAGAAACCATCGCCTTTGGCACATACAATTTAAAAACTGGAAGGAATCTAGAGACCTAGTTAAACTCATTTTATAAATAAGGAAATTTAAGTTACAGGAGGTGAAGTTGATTTGTGAAAGGCGGCATAGTGGTTGGACCAGGCAGGAACCTGGGTCATCCTTGAGCCAGGGAGAGGCATTCAACGTCTGGGAGGCTTGAGAACCCCAGTTCTTTAAGGGTTAGCGAGGAATGAGCTGTCTTTGTTCTTGCCTCTGTCCCTCCTGTGTCATCTTATGCCTGAATCTTCCTTCTCCTCTTATTTTTTATGAGCACCAGGCTGTCACAGCTCGTCTCACCCAGTGAAGGACAAGGGAGATTTATGCCTTGTTCTTTTTCTCCTGGGAACTCCCCTTGGAGCGTACATAAGGCATCACTGGTTAAAGGTTGGCTGGGGACACTATTGCTCAGAACTGTAACATTAGAGCATTGTTACACATTTTACTCTTTTCTGAGCTATCAGGCTGAAGTTGGAGAGACCTTAAATTAATTTGAATCATCTATACCTCTTATGTTTTCACAACCTTTCCCAGTTCAGTTGTAAAATATTTTTCTCTACATAATTTCAATGGATTATTATTTAAAACCACTACTGTTTAGGACCATCTGTAATAAGAAAGCAATGAATAAAATTAAGAATTCTATTTTGCATCTGCACAAATCAAAACTCGTGGATGTTAAATGATAATCCATCAAGTCCCCAGTAAGGGCTTCAGGTCCCCTCCTCCGACCATATCATAAGACTGTCACCCAGCACACACCGACCTTTACACAGGGATGGAGAGTTGATTCCAAGCTAATGATTTTAAGACCAGCTCATCTGTAATTTTAGTTTGAATTAAATGGCATTAGTATACTATAACTACCCCTCCATAGAATTTAAAGAACTGATGCTAAAAAATATAAAATGTCCAAGGATATGGAATAGTTTTGAAGAAAGGAACTTAGAGAATGGATATACCTAATTTTAAGATGTGCACCAAGCTACATTAATAAAGTCAGGGTGGTGTTGGAATAAGGTTGTCCACAGAGGTTGATGGAATGTGACAGACAGTCCAGAAGGGGACCCATACACACATGTTCAATTATTTTTTAACATATGTACTAAGGAATTCAAAGGCAAAAAGACTCTAATAAATGGTAACAGAGGAATGAGATGTCTACAAAGAAAAAAAGTAATTAGATGTGACCCTTATCTCACATCATATACAGACGTTCACTAGAAATGGATCATATAATAAACACAGAAGCTAAAATGATAAGTTTTATAAACTAAAGCAGCAGAGAAAATGTCTGTGACTTTGGAGTTAGGGATGAATGTCTTAGATGAGATGCTAAATAGCAGAAGTCATAAAAAGAAAAAATTGATTAATTGAACTTCATTAAAATTAGAAGCCTGGACTCTTTGAGAACAGAAGATGAGATTTCTGGAATGGTGGTATGAATTGCTGTCAGAAAAGAAGGGAGCGATAAACAATTTAACACAGTATTTGAAAACTTTAATACTCTGCTTAAAATAACGGACAGAAGAAATAGTCAGAAGGTCAAGAAGGAGATGAAGACTTGAACGACCTGCAGGACGGTGAGTCAGTTAGACTAAGAGGCATCTGTGTACTGAACCCTCCACTCAGGGCAGCAGAGACCCAGCTCCCCCAAGATACAGGGCGCACGGCCCAGGACAGACCACGGAGTAGGCATAAGGAAAGCCTGGCACATTTAAAAAAATTTAAATCTTACAAAGTATGTTCTCTGACTGCAAGGAAATAAAATCAGAAATAACAGAAGGAAATTTGGGACTCACGAATGTGTGGAAGTGAAAGGACTCAGTACTGAATAACGGATGGCCCAAAGGAGAAATGGCAATAGAAACCAGGACGCGCTCTGAGATGAGTCAACACACAGCAGCACACTAAAATTTATGTGCTATAACTACAACAGGGTGGAGTGGAAAAGTTATAGCTCTAAATGCCTATGCTAGAAAAGAAGAATTTTAAATCAGTATCCTAATTTTAGACCTCCAGAAACTAGAAAAAAAGAAAAAGGAACTAGGCCCAAAGCAAGAAGCAGGGAGAAAATAATAAAGGCTAGAATGGAAATAAATGCAACAGGGAACAGAAAAACAACAGAGAAAATCTAAAAACAAAGACAAAGAAAAGTCTACAAAACCAGAAGGTC
>CAUYQV010167870.1:0-24111 GCA_963574575.1 Galagoides demidoff | reverse complement strand
AGAATTGCTCTGAAAATAGGTCACCTCTATAGTTTATCCTGCAAGGGTACAAGTGAATCTTTCTAAAAGCAGAGTATGAATGTCTTAACTCAATAACTAAGAAAATGACATGAAGGCTACGTTAACCAGTTTGATGAGAGTATTTCAAAATGTATATGAAAATACCACACTGTACTCCAAAATGCATTAATGTACACAGCTATGATTTAAAACAAAAGAAAAAGGAAAGAAAGAAAAGATCTGGCCTTGGTGGGGTAGTACGCCATTTTCCATGCGAATGTGCTAAACATTCTAATTAAACGGACTGAGTACCCTATGATTGAATGCCTATCTGGGTACAAAACCACAGATTTCTTTAGTTTCATGAATATTCTGTAATTGTTAAAATGTGGAAAAACATGAAATTTAAATTTTAAATCTTTATATTAGATCTCCATTCAGTAATATATCAGGAACACAAGTTTAAAAGTGAACTGAAAAGAAAGTCCTGTGGATCAATGGTTCATTGGTACCATATGGTCAATAAATCATGCCTAGTCTCAGCGTATTAAATCAATAAATCTTCATTTAATTCGTAAGTCTTCAGCTAGGCAGTTTAGTCTGGGCTCATCTAGACTTATTCATATGTTTGATGAGTAAGTGGTTCAGCCTCATGTGGGATCAATGGGAGGATTTGTCTCCATGGTTTAGATTATTATTCAGCAGCTTGTCACTGGAATGGTCTCATGAGGAACACAGGTAGGTAGCCAAAGCTGCTTGGTAAATGACACAAATAAAAAGAAATGTAAAGAATTAAGGGCATGGAGCTATTCATGTTATCTGTTAGTATATTTCTGAATGTAGTATATGTAAAGTTTGCAGTTTTTACAAATATTATGGTCAAAATGCAGTGAGTAGCTTCAACTTTTGAGAGTCAATTTCTGAACTTACACTAAAATAGCAATTTTCTGACCTGAATTTCAGATTCAATAGAAAGATAATCCTAGCCTGTAATCCTAGTACTCTACTAGCCTGTAATCCTAGTACTCTACTAGCCTGTAATCCTAGTACTCTAGGAGGCAGAGGAGAGTGAATTGCTTGAGCTCAGGAAATAGTGACCTGCCTGAGGAAGACAGAAACCACAGCTCTACTAAATATAGAAAAAGAAACGTCCTGGGCACTGAGGCAGGAACCTATATTCCAAGGTATTGGGGGGGGGCTGTTGAAAGAGGATCACTTGAGTCTAAGAGTTCTAGGTTGCTATGAGCTATGGCACCACTGCGCTGTACTCAGGATGATAGAGTGAGACTCTGTCTAAATAAATAAATAAAGTACTATTATATTTCTAGTGAAAGGAATAATTAAATTTGAACTCTAGAAGTAAAGAAAATACATTTTAGGGTAAAGTATTAAATTAGATATTTTAAAGGAAAGACACACTTTTTAATTTAGAATAAGGATGCTTTGCATACTCAGCTCCTTCCATTTGTGTTCTGGAACTCCTCCTACACCCTCTAAATTACTTTTCATTAAAAGCTTTGCAGGGGGCAGTTCCTGTGGCTCAAGGAGGAGGGCGCTGGCCCCATATGCTGGAGGTGGTGGGTTCCAACCTAGCCCCAGCCAAAAACTGCAATAAATGAATAAATAAATAAATAAATAAATGAATGAATCAATAAATAAAAGCTTTGCATGGACCAGTTAATTGATAACTTTGGTCAGAAACAAAGATACTAATGATGTTTTAATATTCTAATTATTATTGAATTCTTTAAAGAAAATTCTATGGGTCCTAATGTTAATTTTGCTTTGAAGTAAGAATGAGTTTATAATTCACCATAATTTTGTGTTATGATTCACTATTAATGTTATAGAAAGTCAGATTCTAAAATGTGCTGGTGTGTCCGGATGCTGTTCTAAAAGTCAAGGCACAGTCAGCTGTGTTCGCTCACATTCATATTTGGTTTTCCATGCTGACAGCTAACAGTCGGGTTTTGTCTATACACTGAGCATGTGACTATAGCACACATGGGATACACTTTCATGATGCCAAATGGGATTTTAGAGTTGTATCTGTCACTAAAGTTGTTAGAAGTTGTATCACTAAAATCTTTTTTTTTTAGCCGGGGTTGGGTTTGAACCCACCACCTCTGGCATGTGGGGCTGGCTCAAATACCCCTTTTGAGCCATAGGCGTCACCCATGAATTGCTAAAATCTTTATTCTCTGCCATTTTATCTCATACGAAGCACACAAAAGAAGCAACACACTGTTACTATTTGCTTTTCTCAATTAAATGTTTTTTATGTGGGTTACATTTGAGTCTTGGTAGATGACAGATCTTATTTTTACAGGTAACAGCATTTCAATTTACCTCATTATACATGAATACTAACATACACACTTTGCTGATTCAAAATTACATGCCTTCAAACATAAAACCTCTTTTATGTAAATGTCTAATTTATAGATATTCATTCAAGAATCCCTAACAACTTCAAGTGTTTCCATTAGAATCAGAAGCATTTAACATTTGAATTCATATTATTATTTTTGTATACTTTGTTTTTAAAATGTCTATGCAGATCAAATTTTAGGAGCAGAGCAGACTATTTAACAATAAGAATTCTTTCCCCATTTTAATGTTAATAGTAATTGGGCATATTACACTCTTTTCAGAGTCTAAATTACATCCTGAGACTATTGGAGTTATTTTGGTTTCATGGGGTACCAGTAATTTCATTAACCTTATGTTCTATTACATTTAGAATCTGAGAGAGCTGTACTCAAATCTCTATCTACATGACCTTAACCATTTGATGCTTTATTTTGCATATTGGTAAAGTGGAAACCTCATGGTTAGATTAAAAGAAATGAAACACATGAATAACCTCACCTTAAATCTCTCACAGAGCTGGAGCTCAGTGAACAGTGATTAATATTAATAATTATGATTTGCTATTATTATCATATGCTAATTCTAAAATTAATATAATCCTAGCTCCTTTGAAATGTAAAAGGCCTTATAGATACTGAGATGAAGAGGACAAGGAGAAAATTGTCAGAAATCCGTCTTTCCAATTTAGACGACAACTTACTCCCTGTGACCTAAACCACATGAATGATTAAATAAGTTTAGAGAATATGCAGAAACTAAGGCTGTATATTGCACAATGTATGGAAGAATTTAAGGTTTGAAGGTGTTTTCTAAGTGACTTAGATAATGTTTCCATATGAAGAATAGAAAAACATAAATTTACATTTCAGACGAAATTGTGGACGATGGTAACAAGGCAACAACAATCTGAAAAGAGCAAGTAATCTATCCACGCCATGGGGCTTAGTAAAATGTTAGGTGTCTGGTTTAATCCTCCTCCTCATTGTGGTTTTAAGACACTCTGTAATCTGTGTCTAAAATACCTCTACAATCTCAACTTTGGCTGCATTTCCACTCATTATGCAAAATATGCAGTTGCTATACTGTGTGTATACATTCATTTATTTTTCTAAAATGGTCATTTCTGTTTTTCTCCCTGGCAGACACAAATCCATGCTTAAAGACTGAGCTCAAATACCATGTCTTTTGAAAGATGTTTTCACCAGACCCAAGAAGAAAAAATACCTCCTTGTATTTCCACCACGGACTAAACAGAGGGCCAGAAAATTGCCTCTCAATTTTTACCATGCTTGTTTGTGAATCTGTTATCAGCTGGAAATCATGTACTTTAATGTAAAGATTTTCATCATAATTCATATGTTGAATTACAAGGTGAAAACATATTTGATTATTTCCCAATAAGTACCTCTCTAATTTTATGAGAAAACGTTAGTCGCAAGTTGCAGAGGTCTAGACCTTGGAGTCCCCTCTTCCCAGGTGCAGAGGGGTACCCATCTGTGACCTGTTAGGAACCAGGCTGCACAGAATCACCACCTGAGCTCTGCCTCCTCTCCCAATTCCCCATTACCTATTCATGGAAAAAACTTCTTCCATGAAACTTGTCCCTGGTACCAAAGAGTTTGGGGACCACTGGTATAAGAGGTCTGAGGCCTAACATCAAGTGATCATAACCTTGTAGGTTAAATTGAAAACATTCAACAATGGGTAAGTAATGATTACAAATAAAGCAGTGTATCAAAAAGACAATAGGCAGTTTTGATAGCTGTATAGCAGTTCTATTTTAAGAAGGTGAAATAAGTGGCAGGTTCTGCTTAATAATTATTGGATTAATGGAGCTAAATACTGAAACATTCATCTCAATGAGATTAGAGGAGGTGAGATCCCTGGACTACCTTTTAGGCATTTTCTGTCATTAGTTTATGTTAACTAATATTTATCTAGCTCTCAGCTCTACACCAAGCACCTTGTGCTTTCTGATCTTTTTAATTTTTTCTCCTGACAATAGAGATTCTACCAGATATATGAATATACCAAAAGGGAAATGAGTCATAGAAAATATCTGCCATTTCCAACCTTTCCTGTTAAAAAATAAATGAATAAAAATAAAAAAGATTTGCTGATCCATACAGAGACATAGACATATACCCTTAATGAACTCTGTATATTTATAGTGTACAATTTGGTAGATTTTGACAATTATATACATCCATTAAGCCATCACCACAGTCAAGATAATGAATATTTCCATCATTCTCAAATGTTTCAATATACCCTTTTGTAACTCTGACCTCCTCCCCCTCTGCTGCTCTCTCTCCCACCCTATCTTTAGGCATTGACAATTAGCTTTTTGTCACCACAGATAAGCTTGCATTATCTAGTTTTATATGAACGTACTCCTACTTTATGAAATTTTGTCTGGCCTCTGTGCCTCAGTATCGATACTGTGAGATCATCCATGGTCTGGCATAATGCAGCTCTTGTCCTTCATTTTGCTCATAAACTTGTTACAAACCCCACAATGCATTCCATTTTTGATTAAATAATCAAGTAGCTTTAAAGAGATTTTCTAATAATAAAAATATGCCCCACATATTTACTGAGGCAGGAACCATTTCTTAGACTTCTTATTCCAACGTGTGGCATTTATATGTGGTTTAAAGAATTTTAAAAATATTTCTCATATGTGGGGCTTCCTTCAATATTTGCATATCTTTTAAAAATGTCTTTATTTTTATTCCTAAATGTATATGTTTGCTAGGTATAGTATTATAATTTATACCTTTTTTTAATGTCAGAACTTTATGTTGTCCTGTTGCCTTTTGATCACATTGTTTCTGACAAGAACTATGTTGTAATTCTTAAATCTCTTTTTTTGAAGATGTCATAGCTTATCTTTTTTTTCCTTTCTTGCCATTCATTTTTAAAACTTTTTTTCTTTATAATTTCTGAAGGTCAATTAAACTGTGAGATGCGTTGTTGTGTTTTCTTTTTTTTCATGTTCCTGTGGTTTTGTTGAGCTTTATTGTTTCTGTCAGTTCCAAGTTTTTTTCAGACATTATTCTTATAATAAGCTTGCTGTTCTCTCTGAAGACCCCAATGGCACCCATATAAAGTGATTTGAGGTCGCCCCACAGCTCAAGGATGCTGTTTTTATAATTTGTTGATTATCTTTCTGTGTATTTTATATTTGTTATTTTTTAAATTCACAAATGTTTCTTTTTGCGATGAGATTCATTCAATATATGTTTTTACTTCACATATTGTCATTTTTATCTTTACAATCTTGATTGTGCCATTTTTTTTTTTTTTTTTGAGACAGAGCCTCAAGCTGTCCCCCTGGGTAGAGTGCCATGGCTTTACTGCTCACAGCAACCTCCAACTCCTGGGCTCAAGCGAGTCTCCTGTCTCAGCCTCCCAAGTAAGTGGGATCACAGGCGCCCACCACAACGCCCGGCTATTTTTTGGTTGCAGCCATTATTGTGGTTTGGCAGGCCTGGGCTGGATTCAAACCCGCCACCTTAGGTGTATGTGGCTGGCACCTTAGCCACTTGAGCCACAGGCCCTGAGCCGATTATGCCATTTTTATAACTCCAGTATCTCTGATAACTTATTAAACATCTGGGTACAGTTAAAGGAACTCTGTCAATGCCCTTGTCTACTGATTTAGTCTCTATATTATTTCTTGGTTGAGTTGAGTTTAGTTGTTTTATTTTTCTTTTCTTGTGAAGTCACTTTTCCTTTGTATATATTTTGTTTTACTTCTTCTCACGCCTACTAATCTTTGATTGGGTACCAGAAATTGTAAATTTTACTTTTTTGGATGCCGGATATTTTTATATTCATAAATATTCATAAAGGTTATTCTGGGATGCAATTAAATTAGTTAGAAGCAGGGTGATCCTTTCTTTCTTGCTGTTAAGATTTGTTATTTGGGATCAGAGCAGCATTTCATCCAAGGTGAATTATTTTCCAGTCTTGAGGCAATACCCTTCTGGGTACTCTACCAATTTCCTTTGAATTATGGTGTTTTAAAAACTGAAAATGGGGTCTCGGTGACAGTTGCTCAGTGGTTAGGGCACTGGCCACATACACAAGGGCTGCCGGGTTTGAACCCTGCTCAAGCCTGCTAAAAACAACAATGACAACCACACCAAAAACATAGCTGGGCATTGTGGTGGGCACCTGTAGTCCCAGCTACTTGGGAGGCTGAGGCAAGAGAATCACTTAAGCCCAAGAGTTTGAGGTTGCTGTGAGCTGTGACGCCAGGGGAGTGTAGTGAAACTCTGTCTTAAATAAATAAATAAATAAAAATATCCTGAGAATGGGCGTGGAACACCCACATCTCAGTTTTTCCCAGCTTCAGGTATTTCACTTATTTGCGCGTGTTAGTCAGTACTCAGGTGGACATTCGAGAAGTCCCTTTCATATTTTGAGTTCTTCATGCAGCTTTTATCTCTCTGGTTTTCTCCTTGTTAAAACTCGAGGGAACTCTGTTGCCCCGTATGTTTAGCTGTTTCGTCAATCCAGTTGACTACAGAATTCCACACTGATTTCCTCTCAAAATACTGCAGCCTAGAAATGCTGTAAAGGCAGGGTGGGGATTACAGGCTACATTTCATTTGTTTCCCGTCTGTCAGGAATTAATGTCCCTCGTTGCCCAATTCTCAGGGTCTTAAAAACCATTATTTCAAATATTATGTGTGTTTTATAATTTTTTAAAGTATGTTTGTGTGTTTGGGAGGGGTAAATCTGGGTTCTGTTACTTCATTTTGGCTATGAGAGGAAGCCCAGTCATAATCCTTAAACCAGCTCACTACCTGCACAAAGTTTAACTGTTTTTATCAGTTCCAGGCTGTTCTTAACAGTTCTGTTGTCAGTAATAACTCAGAATTAATTCGTTTCCCTCAAATGTGATCTTTTGTTTTAGTACTTTTAAAATGTTTGACCAATTTTCTTCTCCTGGTTTGACAATTAGGGCACTCGAAGTTTACTTAAATGATCTCCCCATCTCTTTCCATATCTGTCTAGCTTAAGCATTTTTAACCTACTCAAGTACCTAGAGCTGCTCTGTTTATTCAGCGCCCTAAGTCCCCTGACTTTCCTGAGGAGTCTTTGCACATATCCAGTCTGCATTTTATTTTAATAATGAGCACACACACAAAAAAAAGCCAGAAACATCAGACCCAACACTAGCTCTTCCTATCCTACAAAATATATTTAGCCTAATGGATAATTGTGGGGGTTTTTTTTTCTGGTTTGTTTATTCATTATGTAATGCTCAACTTCAATTCAGTAAGACACAGCTCATGCTACTAAAGACTTCTTTCTTATTCTCTTTTCAAATGCTGAGTCCAAAATATCCAAATGAGGAATTTGTCGCACTTAAATATAGTATTAAATATAATGGAGAAGGAAAATTCATTAACTTGTCACACTTAAAGATAGTGTTGAATATAGTAAAGAGAGAAAATTCAAGCTTCAGAGACAGAACTGATTTTTCTCTTCAATTGCTTACATCTCAGAATTTTTGCTCCTCATAACTTACAATGTGAAAAGGGAATAAGATGATACTACAACTCCTGAGTCAGAATGTTGAGGCTCTGAAGTATTTGAGCTTTGAGTCTTATAGTTTCCCTTTGGACAAGAGCTAGCCCTATACCAAAATTCAGCAGAGAACATATATTAGGTAAAAGCAATATTTATTGAGCATCTACTATAATGCTAGCATATTTCTAGGTATTTTACTTGTTTTTAATTTGCACATGAATCATGTTAGCCATTTAGTAGTTATCTCATTTTCCTGATGAGAAGGTTTAGAGTCATGATGTATTCAACAAATACTTATTGAATGCCTACCAAATTCTAGACTCCCTGTTAGGAATGAGAAAATTTAGGCAGACACTAGTATGATTTATATAATGCTTAAATAATTCCTAAATTTGAACTTTTATTTATTTAGCTCCAAATGGTATATCTTTTCTATTCAGGATCAGAAAATATTTTCTGTACAGGACCCAATCATCTATACTTTAATCATTGTAAGTAATGGGATATTACAGAATTATTTACCACTGAAATTATAACATAGAAGGAACCAAAGATAATATGTAAAAAAAAATGAATTGAGACTTTTACTAATAAAACTTTATTAAAACAAAATAACCCAAAACCTATGGCAGGCTATATTTTCCCCATGGGGTACTGTTTGCTGAGGCCTGCACTTGACGAACTAAGAAAGTATAACTTTCAAATAGATATAAAGGGATAAAGATGTTTGGGACCATACCTGCTAAGAAAGTTCCAAATAAATCCAAGTGTTTTTTCTTACATTAGTTTGTAAAGTAAGAGTCTGTTAGTAATTGAAATCCCTTTCTAGTATATCAACTTTCATTTTTCCTCTACATTTTATGTTCAAAATATTTACTTTTATATACCTATTGTTTTGTATTACCTTATGAAAATATAAGTGAATGTGTTTATGTCTGTGCAAAAAATGTGTACCCATTTTAAGGAATGGGAAAACTATTAAATTCGTGATACTTAAATCACATTTGACCTCTGCAATTCCAAGAGGCACTCAAGGTGATTTCTATCCATCTTTTGTTATCAACATATATTGAGTAATGCAACTTTAATACTTTTTTTTTCATTTCTTAAAATGGACATACATTTTTGACACTCTCTGTACGTGTGTGTGTATGATATTTCTCAGACAAAAATCCATTCAGAGATGATAAGTGAGAGAATTATGACAAAACACAAGGAAAGCTTTAGGAGTGGATAAAGTAAACATTTTACTACAGTTCTGAACTCTGTCAAGAGCCATTCCACTTCGTATTACCCATAAAAGTTCCTCATTGATGTGTTTTGCCTCTAGCCTGACTTTTCATTTCAGGACATGTTTAAAATTTTCCAAATTTATTTCAGAAAGTTGTTCAGCTTATGAACAGTTTTAATTTCTTTAAATTATTTTTAATGAAAGCCTACCTCCTACAACTTCTGTTATATTCATCTTTGGCCACTCTGCACTTGAAAGATTAAAGTACTTTTTTAAATAATATCTTTTTAAAAATCATTTGAAGCTAATTGTCTTGATCAAAACTTTACAGAAATATCAAACTATATATTCGCTATTGAAAAAGGAAATGGAAAAAGCAATCCCATTTACAATAACATAAAAAAGTATAAAATACTTAGAAATAAATTTAACCAATGAGGTGAAATCTTCATACCCTGAAAATATAAAACATCAATGAATGAAATCAAAGAAGATGCAGGTAAATGAAAGGAGATCCTGATCTTATGGATTTGGAATAATTAATATCATGACAATATCTACTTTTTACTTACAATTACCTTTAATTACATTAGGTTTGTCTAGATAAACTTCTTTATTTTAAGATTAGATGATCAGTTACCTTAATTCCTTCTGAAGCTGTGTCCCTTAATTAAATTCCTTTAATTCTGCAGTGTTTCTATGCAATGAAACCTATTTACAGTTTTCAGGAATTAGAGCAAACTGATTTGGGTGGATCAATAGTCTGACAACCACAGCTGGAGAGAGAGACTACAGTCAGGGTTTGGAGTTGAGTGAAGAATAAAGGATATTTTTATTGCCAGAGGACACGGAGTATTAAGACCAAGTTTTAAATGAGAAACAAGAGTGAAGGGGAGAGGAAGTTGAGATTCACTTATTTATTCATTCATTATCACTGTTTTCCTACTAGGGGAATTTAGACCTTTTTTTGTTTGTTTTTCATGCGAATGGCATTGATGTAGTAGATGGGGAGAATCTGAGAAAACAAAAGAGAGGATCACTCCAGTGACAAAGTTCTCAAGAAGATTTCCAGAAATCTGGGCACAACTGAAGAAATTAAGTTTTGATGGAAGTAGACAAACTTTAACTGTATTATAAAAAGAAAATGGTACAGTGGTCTTATGATAGAGCCTTTCAGAATATGGATTGTAGTTATATTACTGTACAGCCACCATGACTTAGTTTTGTCATATGGAAAATGATGGTAAAAATAACAATGATGTCATGAGTTAGTTGTGGAGATTATATATGTCCTTGGACATGGTATGTTGCAAAGCCCAAAGTAAACACAGTGTAATATCCAACAGATCTAAGTTGTTTATGTTATATTTCTCATAAGTGGGAAGTCACTTACTAAATTATATCATAGAATAATTGGGCAATTTTAAGTGCTCATGTGAGTATAATTTTCAGAAATTTAAGGAAGTCAATTGCTATATTTTATAAACATTGTCCATCATAATTTAGTTTTAGAGGAATAGATGCCAAATGGATGGATACCTGAATTTTTCTTTGCCCAGGTAGAGGACTTGATGGGTTTTATGCAACATAGCCATTAAACATTATGGACAATATCATATAAGATGAAAATCTAACGTATTAATGTGATGGTTTCTAGTGAAAAAAAATAAATTTTAAAAATTGAAGGTATTAAGCGCCATAATTTCCAGAGTGAATGTATATCACCTAGAAGAATATGATGTGGTCAGTGATTGGAATATCAAAAGCTAGGAAATTTTGAAGAGGTAAAATTATTGTTGTGTAATCATAGAGAGGATATTGAAATACTATGATAAACAATTAGTGGGGAAATAGTAATCTAGGTGCTAGAAGCAACTATACATGAGGGAAAGGAGCCCATGGGGAAATAGTAATAATGACAGCACCAGGGAAAAGTAATAGTAGATAAAGATGTTGATACAATATCAGAAAGAGCTGATATTTCTGAGAAAGAGAAAAGTGTTTTAGAAATAAATACAGCGTCACAAACATTAGAGAAAGACATAATTTTAGCAACAAAGTAGAAACACTGTTTATAGAAATGAAAAGTAAAATATCCAGTACCTCAACTAATAACTAGACTAATTTAAAGCTGGACCATGTAAATAATGAGATAGACTTGTTACTGTCTATTAGAATTTTAGGTTATAATGGCCCCAGATAAGAGTGTCTAAGCTCCACTATGAAAATTAGCAGCAATACAGAAGAGAGAAAAAAAACCATCACTCAGAGTCTCCATAATCACTTTCTATGTCAGAAGACTTCTAATAGTGAAATATGGCATTAAAATATTTAAAATTATCATGTCTTCTGTGATCAATTTTTTTGATCATTGTTTTCGTCTTGTTGGATCTTGAAAATAATTCTGTTTGAAAACGCTATCAAAAATCACTTTTTTCTAAATTAAAAGCAGTTTTATATAACTTAGAAAGATATTTTAGATAAAATTTTTTAAATATCATACCCCCAAATGATATTTACTTTAATTTTTGACAGAAAAAAAAACTTCATTTTTTTTAACTTACTGAATTGGGTTAAAAATGAAACCACTATTACTATGAAATTTACTTGGAAACATCTGATGACAATATAAAACTTTCATAACTGTTTCCAACTAACTACAACAAGGTGCTTGATAATCTATAATATAACGATAAGCTAAGATTTGGTGAACTAGCATCCAGAAAGTGACAAGCCCCTGCTTGGAGAGATGGAACCCATACAGTGTTTGTATCTAATGGAACAGTAGGAAGAAGTGGTTTAAAATTTTAATTAAAGAAAATATTTAGGAACCTTGCAAACACAAAAGACCCACCTGCCATGACTTTCCCACAGATCTCCCCCAAGTGCCTAGAAAATATTTAGTGGCAGGGGAAGGATATTGGAAAATGCTGCCTTTGAAGAACTGGTTTTGATGTGATGTCAGGAGTGAATAGATGATCTGGGGAAAAAACCTTTCTATACTCAATTTCTAATAATAAGAACAGGATGGTGACTGATGACCACTGGGGATGTGACAGCAGAGCTGAAAGGAACCTCCTGAATTGTACAGCTGCTGAGTTTGCTATAGCCTGAAGCCAGGATGGAAGAACTCAAGGAAATCATCCAGGTAATCCCTGTTGAATGGGTTAGTGTTGATCTACCTTGTGTGAGTGGCAAGTTATACCAGAAGTTCAATACTGGGGAAGAGGTACAAAGACTCTGATGCATCCTTGTGATAGGGCAGGAGGCCTGCAACCAAACCTGCAAGCACTCAGATTCCCTCCATGCTTTAAATAATTTAAAATTTAAAAATATTCTTATTATCCTGCCCTCAAAGGTTATAAAGCCTATTATGTTTCAATGTAGTTCAATAAAAAAAGCAAACCCAAACACAAAACAATTACTGACGCCCCTGACTCCACAAGACACACAATGGCTGGGTGGAAAAATATGAGTGCCTTTTTCTGTGCATAAATATGATTTGTCAGGCGGTGTCTGTGGTCCAAAGAAGTAGGGCACTGGCCCCATATACTGGAGATGACAGGTTCAAACCTAGTCCTGGCCAAAAACTGCAATAAGTAAATAAATATTATTTGCCTTTGCCTTTAGTGTTCTTTTATTGTAATGTCCAGCATTCAATAAGAATTACAAGAGAGAATGTGACCATCATGATGAAAGAAATAATCAATAAAAAGAGCTCTCAGATGGCCAAGATGATGGAATTATTTCAGAAATGTTTTAATATTTTGATTACACATTTACAATTATTTGAGGCTTATTGTTATTAAAATAATTTATCATAAATATAAATTATTAATAAGAAACAAAGGAAAAGATAATTATAGGTTCATTTCACTAAAATAAATGGTGAACAAAAGCTCTAATGAATATTTTGATTACTATCTATATGGTGAAATACATGAGTTCTCTCCTCCTATTTTTTAATAGATATTTTATATATATGAAAAATATATTTTCCTCTTGATCTTAGTGACTGGTGGCTTTGAGGCTTGTGCATCATTCAGGTCATGGAAAGCACCATGGCACAGCTGACCTGTACACCCAGTGGTCAGCAGGGGCAGTAGCACAGAATGTTTCCCTGACCACCATCAGAAACGGGAAAAAGTGAGCTTTTTATACTTATTCTTGTCTGAGCGCACATTATTTTAGCAAGAACAACCCTGCATGCTTTCCTATGATGGGAGCTATTTGTCTCATTGAGGCTAAGCATAATCGTGTATCGAATGAGAATTCGTTTATCCCTGAAAGTCTCTCTGGGTTTACCAATGATTAAGGTGAGAACTCAATTGATTATACTTGCATCTCACACACTACTAGACGAGACCATGACAGAACCTGGAAATATCATCATAATAACTCACATAATGGGCAAACATCAATCATTTAACTTACAAAAGCAGAAATTTCATATGCATAAACATCATGCAAAGTAGGAATCAAAAAATATGATCCAGACTTATGTTACTGCACTAAAATGATATTTTATTTAAACAAAATATCCAAAGCTAATGCAAAATCAGAATATACTCGGGCACTTCCAGGCTTAATAAATGAACAATCTTCCTAATTAACCCTCAGATTTAGGGGTATAGATATGAATCTATAATGAAATCAACCACATTTTACAATTATGAAATAAAGGGTCATCATGTATTATCTTTCATCAGAAGATACAAATGTATTGAATAAAACATAAAATCTGGGTAGGAGTCTTACATACCTATTTTTAAAATATAACTATTATGACATATTAAATATAAGCAACATACAGATTCACAGAAGGACTGTGAGGAACCTAAAAAGAATAAATGAATCTTAGAATGTGAAAAAAATATAGTGAGGCTGGAGTCATAAAGAAAAAACTTGTTTATTATGTACATATGTTCTAAATAACTGTACAATATGGCATTTTTAGATGCCTTCCAATGACAACACAGAACTTGACTGAAAAGTTTGCATGAAATAGATCTATATTTAAGCTTCAATGATGAGGTAATGCTATAAGTGATAAATTATAATAGTTATAATCAATCATATATTGTTGGTATAGGAAAACCAATAGTAGTGTCAATATTTTGCAATAAAAACTGACTGTTAATTCTGAGCAAAATTGCTAATTTCTTTGTATAGGAAATTGTAAAGGTGGAAATTACATTCCCCCTTACCCTGTATAAGATCTTAGTGACAGTGAAGGTAGGGGGTGCAAACAAATCAGGAAAGGTTTCAATGAAATTTGTACAACTGTAACAGATGTTTTTTATGACCAACACTCAAAATATCAGCAATGATAAGAGTTATGCTTTTGGTCATTCAGTTTTGAGCTTTCTTTTATTCCAAGTCCTCTGATACTGGTTTCCAAGTTCCCTGCCATTTTAAAACTAGATGAATAAAATATATGGATTTAATTGGTTAAGAGAGCCCAAGGAAGTCTTGTAAAGAAAAACTTAGGAAATGGGATGACAAAAACTATACTGTTCTTAGATTAGATAAGGAACTTCTTCAGTGAACATAAAGCTATAACCTTAAGCTATAATCAAGAAGAAAAATAATAGCAATTTTGGACTCATTATAATTTAATTAAACGTGATCCTGGTAAGACTTACATGTGATTTATATGTAATATACATACTGCATGTCTAGGTGCTATATCACTTAAGCAATATGCTATGGAATATATATTACTTTGATAAAATTTAAAGCTTAGGAATTAATTAATTCATATGTATATGCCAATCATGAATTTGAGAAGATTAATAAATAGTACATGATTGTAACAGGGACTTTACCTAACAAATGCAATCAGTGTAACCTGGTTTGTTGTACCCTCAATGAATCCCCAATAATAAATAAATAAATAAATAGTATTATTGAGCTTATTATACTTAAATTATGAGAAACCACCTGGAAAAACAGTTACATGTGTATGTAACTGTTGGCACAGTCTACCCTTATAGAACATTCTACTTAGCATCAAGAGGACACGTGAGTATCTGAGTGGTGAAACACATACAAGAAACTCCATAACACTGTTTTGCATATGAACTTGTGAAACTTGTCCATTTCCATAGACATTTTTAATTTTTGTTATTGCCAACAATGATATGCTCATTTTGGTATGTCACTCAATCTATTGAATTGAGTAGATTTTGACAGAATCATTTTCACTCTTGGAAAGGTTGACTGACTTACAATTTTCATGTATTTTTAGTGCATTTTAGCAGGTAAATATAATTATCACATAATTAGCTTCCATAGCACAATTTTGTATTAACACAGAATGATGTTCATGATGGCTAAAGAATAGTCAAGGATAGTAAAATATTATTTCTTCCTGAAATGAGGAAAATATTTACACTGACCATGTTCACATCATGTCTGTCAAATAAAAATCAAATTATAACAGTAATTTGAATTTGAGGATTCATTTTTTGAAAATTAGCAATTCTTCTTATAAGCTATATGACATCGAGTAAGTTATTTAAACTTAGTGAAATTTTTCAAAACAAAGGAAGACTCTGATTCTCGTACTGCATAGACAGAAATTTGCTTCCAGTTCTTACTGAGGTTTTTTTCACTCAATTGTATTCAATGATATTTTAAAAGCTTAAATAACACTCATTCAGGGAATCTTGTGAAATTAATAGGTAGTATAAGTCATCTAATATTAATAAATTTTAAATTAATATACTAAAATTTTATAGTTTCACAAATTCACAGTTGACTTTAAAAAGTATCCTTTAAAATTGGCTGTTTTGTTCATGGAAATCTGTAAAACTTAGTAAATGGCTGTGGAGAATAGAAATGATGTGACCCCAGGAGGGAAGAAAGAGGATAGGAAGCACAATGATATGCCATCTGTTCTCCCAATTTACCTGCATTCTAATTTTGTGAGGAGAGAGGTCCTAATCTTAGTGAAGGGCAGGCATGCTCTCTTCATTACAGGAAGAAAGAGTGTTTGGGACTTACAGTAATTGGGGCTCTTCTTTCCCCCAGGGAGGAATGAAGTTAAAAAATAGTATTTCATTTCCAAATAGTCCTGGAAACAAGAAGAAAATACAGCAAACCTTTAAAAATACCGATAACAAATAATTTAAGTAACTAAGTCATTTATCCAACAAACAATCGTCAGTCAAATTTATACTTGGGGAGAGGGGAATGTTCTCAAAGGCCTGTTAGAGGGCATCTACCACTGTAGGTAGGACAGAAACCAAGTATGACTCATGAGATTTCAAGAAAATGAAGTCCGATGCCTTCAACTTTGTTTTCATTATTAAGAACAGACTTAGCTATATGTTTGGGGGTTTTTTGGATCCATACAAAAGGAAATACTATTTTTTCCAGTTCTTCAAAATATGATGTTGGTATTTTAATTGTGATGGCATTGAATTTGTAGATTTCTTTGGATTAAATAGACATTTTGACAATGTTGATTCTTCCCACCCAAGGTCATGGTATGTTCTTCCATTTGTTACTGTTTTCTGCCATTTCTTTTCTTAGGGTTTCATAATTTTCTTTGAAAAGATCTTTTACTTTTTTTTTTTAGGTATATTCCTAAGCATTTCATTTTTCTTTGAAGCTTTTGTGAAGGGAATTGTGTCCTTGATTTGCTTCTCAACTTGGCTGTTATTGGCATATATAGAAGCTATTGGTTTGTGGACATTGATTTTATACCCTGAGATATTACTGTATTTCCTGATGACTTTCAGTTGTTTTGTGGCTGAGTCTCGGTGATTTTCTAAGTTTAAGATCATATCATCAGCAATGAGGGAGAGCTTTGATGCCCTTTATATATCCTTCTCTTGCCTGATTACTCTTGGCTAGAACATCCAAAACAATGTTAGACATCCTTGTCTGGTTCCAGTTCTAAGTGAGAAAGCTTTCACTTTTACTCCATTCAGTATGATGGTAGCTGTGGGTTTGTTATAGATGGCTTCAATCAGCTTATGAAATATTTTCTTAAGTGTTCTTGAAGTTTTCTTTAGTTTCTGAAATGCCTATTTTCTTAAGTGCTCTTGTTAGAAAAGGATGCTGAATTTTGTCAAATGTTTTTTTCTGCATCCATTGAGAGGCTCATGTGGTCTTTGTTTTTCCTTTTGTTGATATGGTGAATTGCATTTATGGACTTGTATGTGTTAAACCAGCCTTGTACCTCTGGGATGAAACCTACTTGATCGTGATGAATGATTTTTTTTTTTTAATGAGTACCTTCAATCTATTACCTGTGATTTTGTTCAGTACTTTTGCATTAATATTCAAAGTCAGACGCATTGACCTACTGGACTACAGGCTTTATTACAAGTTCAGAGTAATCAAAACAGCATGGTATGGGCACAAAAAAAGAGATATAGACAAATGGAATTGAATAGAAAACCAAGAGATGAAACCAGTCTCTACTTTCCATCTGATCTTTGATAAACCAAACAAAAGCATACACTGGGGAAAAGAATCCCTATTCAAGAAACGGTGCTGGGAGAACTGGATAACCACATGTAAAAGACTGAAACTCAACCCAACCTTTTACTCTTTACAAAAATTGACTCAAGATGGAGAAAAGACTTAAATATGAGGCAAAAAACAATAAAAATCTTAGAAGAAAGTGTGGAAAAAACTCGTGATGATGTTGGATTGGGGAAAGATTTTATGACAAAGACTTCAGCAGCTATCATAACAACAATAATAAAATTAGCAAATGAGAATTAAGCTAAAAAGCTCCTGCAGAGCTAAGGACACAATAAGTAATGCAAAAAGACAACCTTCAGAATGGAAAATGAAATTTTCAGGATATGATTGTGACAAAGGATTGATAATTAGAATTGACAGAGAACTCATTAATCAACAGCAAAACAATAAACAATCCCAACTACCTCTGGGCAAGAGATATGAACAGAACCTTTTCTGAAAAGACAGACAAATGGCTAACAAATATTTGAAAAAATTTTCATCAGAGAAATGCAAATCAAAACCACCCTGAGATATCATCTAACCTCAGTGAAAATAGTCCCCATCACTCAGTATCAAAACTGCAGATGCTGGTGTGGATGTGGAGAGAAAGGAACACTTTTACATTGCTGGTGGGACTGTAAAGTAATATAATATTCTTGGAAGGAAGTATGGAGCATCTCAAAAAAACTCAAATTAGACCTCCCATTTGATCCTGCAAACCCATTACTAGGCATCTATCCAGAAGAAAAAAAAAATTATCATAAGGATATTTGCACTAGACTGCTTATCGTAACTTAGTTTGCAATTGCCAAAATGTGGAAAACACTTAACTTCCCACCAACCCAGGAATAGATTAACAAGCTGTGGTTGGTATACCAGCTGTCACCATGGAATACTATTTAGCCATTAAAAGAGATGGAGACTTTACATCTTTTGTATTAGGTGGATGAAGTGGAACACATTCCTCTTAGCAAAGCATCACAAGAACAGAGAAGCAAGAATCCCATGTACTCAATACTTATATGAAGCCAATAGATGATCTAATACACATATTCATAAAAGAAAAACTCAAATCAATTCAAGGTGGGGACAGGGAAATGAGGGAGGGGGAATAAGGGAGTGGGATGGGAGTCATGGTGTATGTTACATTTTGGGGGGGGTAGGATGCAATTACAAGAGGGCCCTTACCTAACAAATGCAATCAGTGTAACCTAAGTCTTTGTACCCTCGATGAATCCCAAGCAATAAAAGCAAAGAAACAAGCAAATAAAAACAATTATTTTGAAATAGGACAGTGGTACAGGAAATCTTGAAGAACTGCTGAAGAAAGATCACAGGAAAGCCACTTTGCTCCACGTATACACAGCCATACTCTTAGGAGAGTCCTACTCTGACCCTAGGAACTATTTTAAATTTGATGAAGTTGAGAAAATATTCTCCATCAAAGAAAGGCATAAACCGAAAAACTGGAAGACATGAGATGCGGGAACCTAGCGCTGTGATCTAGGGAACAGACAAGGGAATTTAAGCATGCTGTCAAAAAGAAAGATGGTTCAAGATTATCATTGTTCATCAGGCCAAGAGAGTAACCAACCTCAAAAGGCATATTCTAGGAGGTGTGTCAACAAGGAAAACTTGAAAAATTGACGACAATAAAAAATAAGGAATTATTGGAAGAATTAGCAACTGGTACAAAGGGAACAAAGGTAATGATTTTTTTTAGAAAAGGTATTGGATAACTTAAGGAAAACAAAAAGAAGTTGTGACAGTAGTTCAATCAATTGCTCAGCTATACCTATTATCATAAACATGGGTAGCTATGGACATTGACTTGTAATATCATGACTACATAGGGAGGACAGCAGAAGTAGAGAGAATGGTGGTTTAAGATTCTCATCCCTCATATTAGCAAGTCAAGATATTATATTTACAATTGGTACATGGAAAGATATAAGCATATCATTTACAGACGTTTTTTAATTGGCAGAAGGAACATCTAAAAGAATTTTCATTGGTAGATGTAGGTGGAGGAAGGTTGGGGCTAGCAAATAAACGATTTCTTAAATAAAATGAGTAATCTTCAACTTTTAAAATAATGGGCATTGTCTAACTTATATGATTAGATTACTTTGCTGTCCTGGGTAGAATGCTGTAGCCTCATAGCTCATAGTGACCTCAAACTTGGGCTCAAGCGATTTTCATGCCTCAGCCTCCTGAGTAGCTAGGACGACAGGTGCCCACCACAATGTCCAGGTATTTTTAAAGATGGGATCTCGCTCTGGCTCAGGCTGGTCTCTGAACTCCTGAGCTTAGGCAATCCACCTCAGCAATCTGGCCTCAGCCTCCCAGAGTGCTGGTGATTAGATTAATTTAGATGAGGTAGTGTGATTTGTGTTATTTTGAAAATTGAGAAAAACCTGGAAAAACTTTTTAAGTTAATAGAACAAGTAAAGGAAAACAATAAGCACAGATTGCATGTATCATGATTCCATAATTTTGACTTGAAATTTGTAAATTTTAAGATCATTACACTCAAAATTTGATTTGAAGCACTGTGTGATCCCTTTACTTTTATTAATCATTTATTTAGTGTGTATAAATATTTTTAACACACACATGTATATATTACATATATAAACTCACATTCAATTTTTCCCCAGGTTTACATCTTAAATATCTACAAATTACATATAACTATAAGGTCAACATATCACACATGACAATAAACTCAACATCCTAATGATCGATTCAGATGTAATTCTTCTTACCATTATTATTTTGCAGTTAAAACATCCCACTTTATTATTTTAACACTATATTATTTGAATTAGAATTAAATATGTCATAATCCTTGATAAGAACTTATATCATCACCTTCAGATATGCCATTTTTCCTATGAATTTTGAGCCTAATTTTTTAACTTTTAATTTTGGTTGAGTCCTCAACCTTCTAATAAATTCTTATTTCTTTTATGTGAGGAAGACTCTACTGCTATTTCTTTTTATGTTTCTTCCCAGTGAGGGGACTTCTGTTATTCCTGACAGAGTTATGAATATCTTCAGCTTTGTTTATTTTAAAGATATTCTCTACGTCATTCATACACAGTTGAATAGCAAAGATTGAAATTCATAGCATATCATGTTATATGTTGTACTATCTGGTCTTAACTCTTAGATTTGTCCATTCCTTTGTATGTTTGGGGTAATGAATTCATTGAAAATATCCTATCTGGTAATACATTCATGTCTTATCTCTTATGTTTTGATATGTGTATGAAAATGTATACACACACATATATGGATTAAATGTGCTAATGCCCTGTTGTAGGATGACATTATATATAAGCACATGTTGTATTATTGGGGGATATATACTTCCGCAGTGACTGTCCTACAAAGTTTATCACCAAATGCAATTCTTAGGTTAGACTCAAGAACAAATTCCCCATCATGCCTTCAACAATCAACAATTAAGAATTTCTTTGAATTGGTAAATTGTGTTCAGGTCTATAATAGGCATTTTCTTATTCTGGGTTGATTACAGCCATTTCTACTTAAATAATTACATAAGAATAGGGATAATGTCTATATCATTCTTATCCCCTGCCATAATACATTATACATAGTAGAAACTAACGGGTCTCTTGAATGGAAGACTGAAATTATGTGACCATACTAGGATTAGTTGTTTCTTTCCTTCTTATGTATTATGTATTATTAATAGTAACTACTGTTATTACAAGTGAAGAAACCCTCATGCTATTGGTAATTATCTTCAGACTTCATAGTTTTGCCAGTTAAACTTCAAATATTGCTTTCCATGGGTCTCGTAAACCAGAGCATATAATGTACATAATAAGAATACATAATTTAATAATAATTCAGAAACAAGTTTAAAGTAAGGGAATAGTTTATATTCACATTCCAAAATTAAAGAAAGTTATTATATAATTAGTGACACTAAAATATATAAGATATAATTTTTACAAAATCAATCGCAAATAGTTCAAATTATTGCTTTTAAATCTTGCACTAGATTTTGTTGATGTGTTTTTGTATATTTCCTTAGTATGCGTGTAAAAGTTTATTGGAAGGGCAGTACGTTTCTGAGTGATATGCTGTATAGAAGAGTTCAGAACGCTTAAAGGATGGATTGTAATTTCTAACAATTTTAGAAACTTTACTTTGAAAAGCATTCTTATACTACTTTTCATGTGGAAGACAATTCAGAGCTCATTCTATTAAATCTCCTACTGACTAAAGAACTAAAGAGGAAAGTAAATGGTTCTATCACTCTCTTTGAAAAGTAGCAGATTTCTTTTCTCTTTGATATTAAGTTTATGACTATTCCTGATATCAACTGAATGAGTTGGCCTCCATGAAGAGCCTGGGGGGAAACAGAGTGAGCAAAACAATTAAGAAAAAGTGAACTCTTATTTTAGTTTTCTGTAGCTGTAGTAACAAATTACCAAAATTTGGTGTTTTAAGACAACACATATTTGTTATCTTACAATGCTTTTGTTTGTTTGTTTGTTTTTGTGACATTCTCACTACATCACCCTCAGTAGAGTGCTGTGGCATCACAGCTCACAGCAACCTCAAACTCTGGGGCTTAAGCAATTTTCTTGCCTCAGCCTCCCAAGTGACTGATACTACAGATGCCCAACACAATGCCCAGCCTTTTTTTTTTTCTTTTGTTGTTGTTGCAGTTGTCATTGTTTGGCAGGCCCTGGCTGGGTTTGAACCTGCCGGCCCCAGTGTATGCAGCTGACACTTTAGCTGCTGAGCTACAGGCATCAAGCCTATCTTACAGTTCTGTAAGCCATAAGCTGTAAGTGCTATAAGCCAGAAATCTGTAAGTTTTACCAGGACAACATCAAGTTGTTAGCAAGGCTTGATCCCTCTGAACTTCCAGGGGAGCCCCTGTCCTTCGCTGCTTCCAGTCTCTGGAGGCTACTCGCACTCGAAGGCGGTTGTCACATTATCCCAGTCCCTACTTCTGTTATCACACTCCCTTCTCATCGCCTATAGTCAGACTGCTCTTTCTCACAGTGACCTTTAATAAAGACATTATGTTTATAACCACATAGATAATCTAGATAAATTTTCCACATTAAGTTAAAGAACTTAATCTCAAACACAAAAGTCCCTTTGGCTACATAAGATAACTTTCACAGCAGTTTGGATGTGGGTCTGCTGAGAGGTCACTTGCTCTATTTTTAAACATCTCTCAATCAATATATTTTTTTGTAATTTTTAAGATTTCAGTAAGGATGAATCAAAGTGAATGAAGGCTATGTTAAATTTTTTTGTCATATTTCTGACACTGAAAGCAGGGGTGTTCATTATCAGTAGAAAAATACTGAAATCTTTTACAATACATAATTTATTTACCAATCTTTTCATTTCTCTGCATCTATGAAGGATTAGTGAATATCATAATAAACTGTCCAATGTAAATAATCACACTCAAATTGAAAGAATGATTCACTTTTTCTTGTCAGACATAAAGTGGTACCTTAGATTTAGGTTATGACAGGTTATTAATGAAATTAAGCAAAGTCACAATTTTTATTTCTAATGCATTGAATAAAAATTAAGATATATGAAAAATTTTACCAGATTTGTCAACTTGCTTAGAAACTACCGGCTACCAGAAGATATTTTATGACTGTAACCCTGAATGTTTTCTGTTTATTCACTGGTATTTGCATTAAACTGATGCAAGTGTGTGTGGTGTGTGTGTGTGTGATGTTCACGTGTAAGAGTTTTCATGTAAGTTCTCATTATTTGTCAATTATACATTTTATATGCATATGCATAATTTCTTCTGTATCTTTAATGTTTAAATTTTTACAATTTGTCATGTCAAGTATGATTATGGAATATCAGAACATAATGAACATTCTTTTCATCAGATGCATTTGGGTTCCTAAATTTTTAATGAAATAAAATTTTGAATGTCATTTATTTTTCTCCATCCAGTAGTATTTTGTTACTTGATCAAGAGCATTTCATTTTCAGACACAAATCCCTGAAATTCTAGTAGTTTCATAGTAATGACTCTTTCTTTCTTCATATTATGATCAAGTAGGTAAATACAAAAATATTTGCGATTTTTGGCTTGTTTTTTTTTTCCCAGTAATATTTGGATTCCTTCTGAAAGCAGAATGGAAATGATGAATTGATATATGTACATACACACACACACACACACACACACACAATCACTTCATCCCCCTTTGAAGGGGATGTATTTTTTATGAGATATGAAATTTAAGTATAATTCATAGCTATTGAATATTTGACTTTCAGTCAAAGAATTCAGTGTTTTCTAGAGAATTAATCATAGTCCAAGTCTTAAAGTATAAGACTAAAGTCAGATACATATATATGTACATTTAAATATATGAATTATACTTAAAATTCAGCATCGTATAAAAAACACATCCCCTTCAATAGACACTACTTTTAAA
>CAUYQV010167867.1:0-20207 GCA_963574575.1 Galagoides demidoff | reverse complement strand
CCATTTTTTGGTTGCAGCCATCATTGTTGTTTGGTGGGCCTGGGCTGGGGATTCGAACCCACCACCTTAGGTGTGCGTGGCTGGCACCTTAGATGATTGAGCCACAGGCACGGAGCCAACAGAAAAGTTCTGATGAGAATTCTGATTTTTCAAGCTTGAGTCACATACTCTATCCTGAATCAATCATATAGGGCAAGTACAAGACTGGACATCGTCAGGTTGGGCCCACTGGTGTACACATAGAGTGGGTTCCTCATAGACAAAAGGAAAAGGGGATTCCATTGCACAGTCTATCACAGTGCAGTATGGAAGCAGGGCATGTTGCAGTATATTTGCAAACTGGCTATTGTAGAAATACCCTCTATGTGGATCCAAGGAAGTGTATTTTCTCAAGACCAATTTGAAGCAAATATGTGATATAGCTATTCTGCTATAGCTTCCAGTTTGGAATAAGTCTCAGAATAAAGGGGAAAAACAGTTTCATGCACCATTTGGTAATATGGTAAAAACTAAAATTTTAATCTTTTAGGCCAAGGTTACATGTCTCTTTTATAAATGAATAGATCATAAAAGCTATATGCAAAAATAATTTAAAGCTCAGCTAAAAACTAGAGTAGGGTTATACCTTTGTAGTACCTGCTCCTGAAGTCACTTCTATCACCCATCTGAAACAAGGAGTGGGAGAAAACTTGCCTTTGATAAACAGCCACAACCTAATAGCTATTTAACAAACTGAATATATTTATCATGGCACTATATGGTGGCTATTTGATAATTACTGATTAATTTGCATGTTGATGAGAATGCAGACTCAATGTTTTCTCCCAATCTGTATCATCTAAAAATACCTAATTAGCCCCAAAGTAATACTTTTAGTATCTCAAGATCTCTAGTTTATGTTGTATCACAACATCCTTACCCCTTTCTAGTTAATGTATAAAGGAATACAATACTTTTTTGATACTTTATAAAGATATTTCATAGCTACCTAGTGACACAAACATACATCTATAAACATGTTTATAATATTGGAACTTATTTTAGTTCTGGTAACAAAGACATTAGAAAATTAGTGGCTTAAGTACAAAAGAAATTTGCTTTTGTTTCTAGGAAAAATCCTGAAGGTAGACAAAATAAGATTTGTGTGGAGGTGATATGATAGCACAGATCTGTGCTCCTAGTTCATTGTTCTATTCCATACAGATATTATTCTCAAGTTCAGAGCCAAGATGGCTAGAGCTGAAGCCATCCCATTCATCCTTACCAGGTGGATGGGGCAAAAGACACAGAAAGGTATTTCCCTTCCTTTTAAAGGGATTTCTACAAATACACACGAACATTTTTGCTTACATCTCATTTGCCAACTTAAAGCACCATGGCCATAACTAGTTACAAGGGAGAATGGAGAATATCTTTTAGATGGGTAGAAAAGTGACCAACCAAAATCCAGCTTTTTAATAAGAAAGAGTCAGTATTGAAAAGCAACAACAACCTGTGCCATAATCTATTTACCATTAATTACAGGGAGGTAGGAATTGAACATTAAGCACATTTCTAAATAGGCATGCAGTAATTATGAAAATGAGAGTCCATAAAAGAAGAAATTATTGCAAATTTTTGCTATAATTGAAACTTGTTAATTCGCATTTTTTCCATTATATTCTAACCACTGGCCTTGGGGTCAACAAACTCATTAGAAAGCATTGAACACCCAAAATATCCCATGAATAAATTAAGGTTACTTTTCCAAGGATAATTTGTTCTATATTTTGAGATGCATATAATCTAGTGGTAGCTCTTTCCGATATAACTTCACCATATAGTTGTGAAACATTTGAAAGTACCAGAAGAAAATGGCACTAAGGTCTTCAAATCTATAAGAACAAAAATTATTCAATTAGACTATCCGAAATAAATGGAAACTTGTTCATTTGTGTGACCTTTTCCTTGCTAGCAATTCTGTTACCTAATAGGTTTCAAAAAAAGCACAGACACTATATCAGAATATTTTTTCCCCAAAGGCAGCAGTTGCTAAACCAGTGAAGAACAGCATCATTACAGATAGGACAGAGGTGACCCTTCTGAACAGATTTGAACTTTTTTCAACAATCTCTCATCAAAATAACCAACAACACACATTATCAGTACAGCTGATTCGAGACATAGTTAGGGGCTTCAGTAGAACTAAATATTTTTATGACTTTCTTCATTAAAACAATGTTCTAACAAACATTTTCAAACCAGGGATTAGGAGAGTCAGAGCTCCTTCAGAGAAAAATGCTAGGGGTGATGAAATGATCGAAGACAATGTTTAACCCACATTAATAATCTTCATAGCATTATTTGAAATATAGTAACCACGACAAAATTAACAACTTAAATGACACTAGAGAATCTTCAAATAAACAACAATAGAACAATGTTATTTGAATGTAATGCAGTCATAAAAGTCATGTGTTCAATTATTTTATTCTGATATGACAATTATCTATAGACTATTTGGAAGATAAAAAAATGAACAGATGTAAAATAAATATCATTTGTAATTCTGCAACTCAGAAATTGCTAAAACAGATAATCAACTCTCTGGAATTTTATATTTCTCTCACATAATACTTCTGGAGGTAGGCAAAGTAGAGTTTTTTTATCTGGGTTTTTTTTTTTTTTTTTTTTTTTGAGATAGTCTCAAGCTGTTGCCCTGGGTAGAGTGCCATAGCGTCATAGCTCACCATAATCTCCAACTTGGGCTCAAGTGACTTTCTTGCCTCAGTTTGTCTATTTTAGCAGGGACAGGGGTCTCACTTTTGCTCAGGATGGTCTTGAACTTGTGAGCATAAACAATCCACTCGCCTCGCCTCCCATAATGCTAGGATTAAAAGCATGAGCTACCATACCCGACCCAAACCAAGTTTTATATAGTAGTCTCAGGCTTTAGGAAACCATACTCTTATTATGTTGCTCCACTGTATGCAACTCTGAAAGTCAACTATTATACACAGATTGACATATATACAATGCCCACACATGCACATACACACTTACCATACATGTATATGGGTTGTTTCATCAATCCATTGTATTAATATCTGTTAATACTAATATTACTTCAGAGTACCAACTATTATTTAGAAACATAAGTTTCAACAACTTCATGGTGATTCTTTTGCATGAATGAAACAACTGATTAACTGATCAATTATTAGTGTTATTTTAGTTTCTTGTCTACTTTTATATAAGGCTGTAATGACTTCCTTGTACATAAATATTTGTGCCATTATTTTAGAAAAATGAATTCCTCTAAATGAATGGTTAAACAAATATGATATATTGAAGTCCTTTTTTTTTTTTGCAGTTTTTGGCCAGGGCTAGGTTTGAACCTGCCATCTCTGGCATATGGGGCCAGCACCCTACTCCTTTGAGCCACAGAAGCCATCCAGTCCTTTTTTTTTTTTTTTTTTGAGACAGAGTCTGATTATGTCACCCTTGGTATAGTACCATGGCGTCACAGTTCACAGCAACCTCAAACTCTTGGGCTTAAGCAATTCTCTTGCCTCAACCTCCCAAGTAGCCGGGATTATAGGCACTCACTACAAAGCCTGGCTATTTTTTTGTTATTGTTGTCATTGCTATTTAGCAAGCCCTGACTGGGTTCAAACCCACCAGCCCTGGTTCTTAACAAAATTGCCTTCCAAGGAAAGCCTACAAATTTCTAAAAGAAATTAGTTACTATTTGTTTTTTGTTTGTTTGTTTGTTTGTTTGTTGCCTGGTTTAGACCGTCTTACTTTGTTGCCCTCAGTAGAGTGCTATGATGTCATAGCTCACAGCACCCTCAAACTCTTAGACACAAGTTATCTTCTTGCCTCAGCCTCCTGAGTAGCTGGGACTATAGACGACCATCACAATATCAGGCTATTTTAGAAATAGAGTCTTGCTGTTACTAGGGTTGGTCTCCAACTTCTGAGTTTAAGCAATCCACCCTCCTCAGCTGCCTAGAGTGCTAGGATTACAGTCGTGAGTCACTGTGCCTGGCCTATGAGTTGCTATTTGATGTAATATTAAATGAAGAGGACAGTGTACGAAAATATACACAGAGAATGAAACAAATGCAAATACATTCGTAATTTACATATAAGTATCCTAGTACACCATGAATAAGGAAAAAGACTAGTGGAAAATACAAGAAAATGTTAAGAGTATTTATCTTTAAATCATAGGAATGCAGGTAAAATTTTTAATTTATTAACTTTTTTATTTTTTATATTTTTCAAATTTTCTAAATTCCTCACATATTACATTTGTAATAAGATAAAAAGTTCTTTAAAAAAACTCATTGAAATTTAACATTAAATATGTTTCATGGTTGATAACATCTATTGTCTCATGTCATTTTTATTTTATAAATATAATGATCTAATTTACATAAATTAGTACAGTAAAATCTAGAAAACCTATTAACAACTCCTAATATTTCTATAGTGCTAAGATGAATAAATCAATACCTTGAAAGTGAGTCATTTCATGAGTACATTTTGTTAACCAAAAGTATAGTAAATAATTAACAGAGCTTTGAAAGGTTTTCATAAATACCAAAAAATATTTAACCATAGTTTTTTATTTCCATATTCCCCCTAGCTTATAATGACTATTTTATAGTTATAATTATAGTAGTGAGGTTCTTCACATGCTACAGATATTTTTTTAATTGGACAATCCTGTGTATTCAGATGACAGTGGACAATTAGGAAGAATTTGATAGAAATGAATATATAGAAAGTGCAATTCCTTTTGCCTTTATCACCAGTGACATTGTCACTGTCATCATCGATCTGTCTCTGTACATTACAGGCACTTTATTAAAGTTAATGATCCATTTCTCATTCAACTCCACTGTGCCTCTATGTCTTTTTTTATTAAGTGGGTACTAAGTGAATTATTTAGGAAAATTAATTCTGTATAGTAAATATGTGCATTTTTCTCCAGCATGGTTGTAATCATCTGTACCTATTCTCCTAATATCTGTTTAATGCTAAATTTATTATAAAGTATTCCTATATACCTCCTCTTTGATTAACCACATATTATCTTTTCTTCCTACTCCTAAAAAGTAACTTACAACTCATCGTTCTTTACCCTATTATTCTTGGTTACATGCTCTCTCCTTTTCTCTCTCTCTTTTATATTTCTGTTTGCTATTAGGACACAGACATTATTTTCCAATTAAGGGTACTTCTTCCTCCCTTTACTATAAATGATGGGTTATGTTTACTCTTATGAATGTGAGGTGCTTCAAGTGGATAGCTAGAAAACATGTTACTTTTTAAAGTGCTGCACTCTTGATTCTTTTTGTTTGTTTGTTTGAGACAGAGTCTCACTATGTCGCCCTAGGTAGAGTACCGTGGTGTCACAGCACACAGCAACCTCAAACTCTTGGGCTTAAGTGATTCTCTTGCCTCAGTCTCCCAAATAGCTGGGTCTACAGGCACCTACCACAACACCTGGCTATTTTTTGTTTGCAGTTGTCATTGTTGTTTGGCAGGCCTGGGTGGGTTCAAACCCTCCACCCTCAGTGTATGTGGCTGGCGCTGTAACCACTGTGCTATGGGTGCCAAGCCTGCATTCTTGATTCTAAGGGATAATCAACAAAGACTAGAACATTTTTGGCAAGCTATTTATAATTCTAGTAAGGTAGATACTGACAAACAAATAAAATGCACATATTTAAAGTATATAATTCGATAAGTTGTGATACAAAAATGTATCTCTTAAGCTAACAGCACAATCAAAACAATGAACATCTTCATCACCCCCAAAGTTTCTGACATCATTTCCTTCCCTTCCCCCTATCTCTAGGATCCACCTTATTACATCATAGATTAATATACATTTTTCATAATCTTATATGTGGTGTATCATTTTGGGGGGCTGGTTTGTTTCATTCAGCATGATTATCTTGAGATCCATACATATTGTGGCATGTATCGGTAGCTTTTTATTTGTATTGCTGAATAGTATTCTATTGTATGGATATACCATAATTTATTTAGCCATTTTCTGGTTGCATGTATAAATAGTTACTTTGTTTTTATTGCTTAGCAGTGCTCTATTGTATGACTATAAGATAACTTGCTTAGCCATTCACTGGATGATGGAAAGATGGGTTATGTAGACTTTGAGGTTATTACAAATAAAGTGCTATTAGTATTCATGTACAAGTCTTTCAAAGTATATAATTTCTTTTGAATCAATACCTGGGACTAGAGTGACTGGATCATATAGTATATATACATGTAACTTAGATATGACACTACAAGTATGATCCACAAAATAAAAATTAAAAATTGATAAATATCACTTTGTCAAAATGTAAAATGTCTACTCTTCAAAAGTGAATTAAAAAAGGAGCCACAGACTAGGAGAAAATATTTTCCAATCATATCTCTGATAAAATATTTGTATCAGAACTATATAAAGAATTCTCAAAACCAAATTTTTTTAAAAGCTCCATTTTTTTTTTTTTTTTTTTTTTTTGTTAAGCAGGGCCAGGCAAGGTTTGAACTTGCCACCCGTGATGTGCAGGGCCAGCGCTCTGACAACTGAGCTACAGTGCCCAGCTAAAAACTCTCATTTTTTAATAAAACATACAAAGGTTTTGAACAGACACTTCAGCAAAGCAAAGAGATACCATAGCAAATAAGCAAATGAAAAACTCCTCAACATTATCCACAGAGCATTAGAGCAACAAAACTAAAACACCACTTAGTCACCCAACTATACGTTTTAGGAAGGCCTAAATTTAAAAAATAATAGTAATAAATTCTGTATTTTCAATAAACCATGAGATTACAGTTCTGGCTCTAACGTGCAACAACCCAAATCACTCTAAATTTTAAGTCTCTTTTTCCTCTTAACCATCACCTGAGGTCTCTTGAGACACAGATGACTAAGATGGCACTTCTGCCCTTGAGCAGCTCAAAATCAGCAGATTTATGATGTTGTCAACGCTGGTGATGATTTATCCAAGATCCTTTCATTAGGAAGTGTTAATATCTCCAAAAGCTGGATTGTGGCAAGTGAACCACCAAGTACCTGAACTGATTATCTTTTATCTATACCAAGGGTCTTGAGTGCACAAGGGTGCTTTCTCTCAAAATATCACGTGCCCTTCACACCAATTTTGTGTCTCTCCTACTTGTAGTGTTTCCATGTGATTTCTTTAAAATGGAAACTCCAGGAAAGCTCAGTTTTTCCCCCCATTTTCTACCAATGCAAGACAGGCCCAACCTTGCTGAGCTCACCAATAACTTTCTAGCTAACAAGTTAGTCTGTCTTCATACTTTTTGATGGCTCTGAGGCGTTTCTCGCCCTGACCACTCCTTTCTTTCCATTTTCAAACTTTAACTCCCATGATGTAGTCCTGTTCCACTCTTCTAAGTCTCTGCCCATCACTTTTGTCTCTGTCATCAGACCCTGACTTCCTGTCCTTGCTACCATGCCATACATTATAACATGCCATATTCGCCCAGATTTACATCCTTGCCTTTCACCCTTTCTCATGCACTGTTTCTGAACAATTTCATCCATATTCATATTTGTAACTACAGCCTTTTAAGTTAATTATTTCTGAATCTAAATCCTATAGCGACTATTTATGGAATGCCTACTATGTGCCCATTATGCCAGGGGCTTTGCATAAATTATCTCATTTAATTCTCAACACCCCAGCTGATTTTACAACCCATATGTCCAGGAAATAAGCCCATGCCAATAAACTTCAGTACCAACCAAAACCTTTTTTGCTTAAACTAAGGTTTTAAGAAAAATCTTAAACTTCACATTTCAAAAGCCACTTTGACAATTATTATCTTTAAAGAAAGAAATTAGGCAAACTGAAACCACTAAGGGGATTCAAGTAACTTACCCTTCAACATATAATGCCTGCAAACTCCTTTTCCTTAAAGAGAATATGTAGTACGAATACCCAAATCCCTCTTTAATTACACTCTTACCTGATGGAAGGGATATAAACTAGAAGTAGGCAGAGCTACTGGACCCCAAGGACTACTGTAACCTCCCAAAGGAGTACAAACTATTTAGTATTTTCAAATTGATTTTCTCCAGAAAATTATATTTTTTGTAGCTCATTCTGCAAGACCACTTTTGCTTGGACTAGATTCTGGGGTACACTGATGTCAACAATTTGAAAACCTATTGGTTAACTTCTGTTTCACTGCACACTGCCATTCCTCCTGAAATCTCTTGACCACATATGTACAATGTAATTTTTCTTTCCATTTGCATTGCCTTTACAAGAGTTCAGTTGCTCATTATCTCTCACCCAAACAATTCCTACAACCTCTCTTCACTATCTCCAGTCTCACCAAGTTGCAATCATTCCTCTGCATTTTGCCAATGAGATCTTTCTAAAATGCACATTTGACTACAGGTCTGGTTTTACTACACAAAGTTTTGGATCAATAGCTTTTCTGGTTTTGATGGATATTTTATAAATTTCTATACAATAGTGTCTGGGATCTTAATTCAATTATATTTTTCAATTTGATTTATTTCTGCATTTTAAGAACTTCTATAAAGGAGGATATTAAGAAAATAAATTAAAATGTACACATCTGCAAGTTGATGCTCTGTCACCCAGAGTTGATCACTGGTAGGGAATATCAGAGGCATCATATTCCAGCCTTAGATTTCTAAAACTTAACTTGTTTGCTACTTGAAGGATCTATCTCTGGTGAATCAACTCATAATCGGATCACACAGAGACAATTACAAACTCACACCCCAATTTTTAAAATTATATGAGATATTAGATTATCAAGGTGCCTGGAAACATTGGCAGTTAAGTCATCTTATCTATGCAATATATAAAAACTCATAATTCAGAATTTTATTAAGAAAATTATTTGATAAGGACATAAAAATGAAATATACCATAGAAAAATATATATGCCAATAAATATTTTTAATATTATTCAAAAAATAAATGTATATTTGGAACAAAAAATAAGCCCATAAGAGTCATAATACTAATCCTGAAAAGGATATTTTAAGAAAAGAGTCCTTAACAAAATATTATCAAAATGAATGTATTCATGCATAGATCAGGGCCACATGGGATTTATCCCAGGAATATAAGTCTGGCTAATATTTGAAAATTAATCAATGTAGTTCTCCACATGCAGAAAAAACTTGACAAACTTTAATACCTATCCTTCTATAATTAAGAAAAATACAGATAGAAGATAATTGCCTCAATCTGATAAAACACATCTACATACTTGTTGCTGACAGTATATTTAAAATGAAATATTGAACAAAAGCACTTCCCCCTAATAATAGGGCAAGGATGTCTACTATCACCACTTCTATTTGACATTTTAACAGAGGTCTTAGCCAATGAACTTGGACAAAGAAAAACAAATAATAGGCATACCAATTTGAAAGGAATAATAAAAAAAAACTTTATTATTAATAATGAAAATATCTTTATTTGCAGATATTATTATTATGTTTATATAAACTCCTAATCTATCTACAAAAAAGGCTACCCAATCACCTTCATTTCTGTATACAAGCAATAAATCATTGGAAAATAAATTTTTAAGTGACATATTTTCAACAGCATAATATAAAATATCAAGAAATAAACTTAACAGGAAACATAAAAGACCTCCTCCCTGAACACTACAAAGCATTGCTGAGAGGAACTGGATCAGACCCAGGAGATGGAGAGACCTATCATGCTAATGGCCAGGAAGATAATATCTTCTATATACATTCTTCCGTGCTTATCTGTGGATTCTACATAATATCAATCAAAGTCCCAGAAATCTTTCTTATAAAAACTAAAAATGAATAATCTTTGCGGAAATGTTAAAGTACTGTAATAGCCAAAACAAAACTTTTTTTAAAAGAACAAAATTGAAGGGCAACAATGAAGAATTGGAGCTATTAGACTAAAGCCAGACAAATTAATCAACTGAATAGAGTAGCCTAGAAAAACTGGGTGATTTTTCACAAATTGGCAGTGAATTCCAATGGGTACTGAAAACTTTTTTTATCAAATGGTTCCTTATTGAGTATTCATATAAAAAAAAGCTTGACTAATATCTGAAATTATACATAATAATTAAATCGATGATTTTTGATAAACATAAAAACTATAATTATAAAAGTCCTAAAAGAAGACAAAAACATAGAAAAACAATAGCAATTTGAAGTCAGTTGAAGTTTACTTGGAAGACCAACATCACTAACCATTAAGTTAGACTTTTATTTTACTAATTAGCACATACTAGTGAAAAAGACGAACAGTTAAGAAAATAATAAGAGTGTGAGCAAGTGTAATAAGAAATTGATATTCAGAATACATAAAGAACTTCTATAAGCAATATTTCTCCCCAATATTTAGACCAATACTTTACAAAAGAAAATATATAAATAGCCAAAGATTTTCAAAATTTAGTCACCAGGGAAAGGCAAATTTAAATCATAATAAAAAGTCAATGTATGGACTAGAATAGCCACAAAACCAAACATGAAAGAGAATGTGTATCAATGGGCCTCTCATATATTCCTGGTGGAAATGCAAATTGGTACAAGTATTGTGAAAAACTGTTTAATATTCTTTTATGAATTCAAACATTTATACACCTTATCATCCAACAATTCTAGTCCTAGTTTTCTACTAAAAAGAAATATATCTCCAAGAAGACTTGTACGAGTATGTTCATAGCTTCTTTCTCAGTAACAGAAAAGCTTTTGAAACAATCCAAATCTCTGTCAACATTGTAATAAACAACTGCAATGGAGTTGTAATGGAGTGTTACTCGTCAATAAGAAACTGGACACACACATGCAACGAAATGAATGAATCCCAAAACTATTATTTTGAACCAAAGAAAACAAAAAAAAGAGTATATATTGTATGATTCCATTCATATAAACATTATGAGCTTGCAAAACTAATATATGGTGGTAGAAACCAGAATTCTGGTTATCTCTGGGGAAGAGGGTTTTGACTAGAAAGGAGCATAAGAGAGCTTTATAGGATAAGAGCAGCAACATTCTCTATATTGATAGAAGTGTGGGTTGCTCACATGTATACATTTGCTAAAATTCACTGATGTGGGCACTGCAAATCTATACATTTTATTAAAGATAATTGTATATCAATTTATTAAAAGTACACTGAGATACAATTTTTCACCTATCAGTTTTGCAAAAATCTGCGGTTGGTAACATAGTCTGCTAATATGGCTATAGAAAACCAGGCATATTCCCATGTTTCGATGAGAATGAAAATAATAATAAAACTGGGATGTGACAAATTTGGAGCCATCTAGAAAAATTACCATGTATTTGCTCTTTGACCTAATAATTTCTCTTCCTGGAATTTATACCAAAAATACAGAGGCAAAAATATGAAAATATCTGTATTCAATGGCACTTAGTAAAGCATTGTTTATAATGCAAAAGAACCAAAATATAAAAGAACTAAAATATCTGTCAACAGGGAATGGCTTGAAAGATCATGGTACACTCAAACCAGGGATACCTTTGTAGTTATAAAAAGTGAACAACAGAGAGCTGGATTTACTATTACAGAAATATACTGCTAAGTACAAAAAAGTGAGTTTTAAAGAGTTCACAAGGAGTGGTACCATTTCTCTAAAAAGAGGAAATGATGCATGGATGGATGGAAGATGGACAGACAAGTAGATAGTAGTGCAATTTACCAATATTAGGTAAATAGATAGATACATAGATAGTTGATATAAAAGAGCAATGGAGAGACAGAAAAATTATTTAAAGATTAGAGGAAGAGAAAGAACAAAGTAAAAAGGATGAGCACAGAGTAAAATTTCTTTAACTGTACCTTGGCCTACAGAATTTTATTTTGGAACACTCTAAGGAATCCAGGTAATCATAAAAGAAAATTAAACAAAATGTATTTTTTGAAAGAATCCTAAAGAGCCCTAGTAAAATAAAACAAATGAGTATAACTGTAACCACTTGATGATATATCCACATGGAGATAATACCAAGTGATGTCAAAACATGGTAATTTGACTAAATACTCCTACTGAGATATAACCTTAGGACAAAAGGAACTGCAAACATAGATATTAGTTTCTTAAAAGTCATATTATCACTGGAAATACCAGTATTGTTGTTATAAAACTGTTTCCTATGTTGCAGAATAAAGAGAGTAATTTCATCAATATTGATAATTGCATTTTTAGCATAGAAGGGAAGAGATACAGATGGTAAGGTGGATAACTTCAAATGCTTTAACTGCATTTGAATCAAATGATTATCAGTAAGAACTCATAATGTTTCTTCCTATGAAAATGAAATTGATATTTCTTAATTTTGTCTACAAAAAAGAAATAGAAAGGGTGATTGACTCAGTAACAGTGAGTATCCCAGACACCACATTGCAATGTCTAAATAATCGTGGCCCACAAAGAGCCATGATTCCTTAGAAAAAATGGCTGATTCTATGTCTGGAACATGAAATGCACAAGATGCTAGTATAGTATTTTTTTTTATATAACAAAACACAAGGATACCATCTTGGGTCTGGTAAAAAGACCTCAGCCAACTTGACTAGGCTACCACTGGCTAAGAAGGAACAATTACATGTTGTTATCCATTAGTTTATAGTAATAATAACATATACTCCATAGTCATTACTGGAGAATGCTAACAAACTTAGAAAACTACTTTAAAAAATGTTTGTATTGAATAAAAAGTTTGTATTGTTTTAAACGTACTATAAAGGGAAAGAATCACAAATTTAGTATCAAATAATTCTAGAGTTCACCAACAAATTGATGAAGATACATTTCTCTTCATAGATGTACTCTAGCTAAAAACAAATTGAAAATGAATGATAAAATTAGAAAATCACACACAAGAAAACTACAGACCAATATCCTTGAAAATAGATGCTGAATCTAACAAGCACATCAAAAAGATAATACACCAAGTTCCTACCTATCAGGTAGGATGTGGGAGTATGTGGCACACTTCCTGGGGGAAGAACTCAACCACAACTCAGACTTTGGACTTTACCTTACAAATACAAATAATGTAACCTGATCATATGCACCCTCATACTAACCCAAGATTAAAAAATATATGTTAAGTAAGAGGCTATCAAGTTCCATATTAAATTTCTCATACCTAAGGCTTACTTTGCAAGGAACAGTAATTTTAACTTGATGGATTAAACAGGTTTTGATAAATATAAATTTCAGAGATCTATAGGAAGTAATGTAATAAAAATAATAATCAATTGGGCATATATATATATGTATAATATCCATCTCTCATAAATTGCACTGGGGGTAGAGGAATTGCAGTGTTTGAGAAACAGGTGAAATGAAAAATTTTGTATTGTTCTTCCCTCCATATTTGAAGCAATAGTAGAAGATACAAAGTTTATGAGGACTACAAATCTCACACATATCTTTAAAATCAGTGTGAGAGTAAAACTCACATTGGATGAGGAAAGGATTCAACATATACAAATGAATAAATGGTGATTCATCACACAAACAGAATTAAAGACAAAAGCTGTATGATCATCTCAATTGACACCAAAAATTCATTTGATGAAATCCAACATCACTCCATGATAAAAGTCCTCAACAAACTTGGTTTCGAAGAAACAACCTCAAAATAGTAAAGGCTGTATACAACAAACCCATAGCTAACATCATATTGAATGGAGAAAACGTGAATGAATTCCCTCTAAGAACTGGAATAAGGCAAGTATGTCCTATCTAGAATAGTACCTGAAGTCCTAGCAAGAGCAATCAGGCAAGAGAAAGAAATAAAAGGCATCCAAATTGGAAAAGAAGTCAAATTATCTCTGTTTACTGATAATATGATCTTATATCTAGAAAAACCTGAAGATTTTAGCCAAAACTGCTTAGAATAAATAAATACAGTAAAGTTTCAAGATATAATGCAATGTACCAAAGTAGCATTTATATACACTGGTAACAGTCAAGCTGAGAACTAACTCAAGAGGGTAATTACATTTATAACAACAACAACAAAACCTACAAAATATCTAGGAATACACTTAACCAAGGAGGTGAAAGATCTTTATAAAGAAAACTACAAAATACTGATGAACCAAAAAAAAAAAATACTGATGAACAAAATTATACACAATGCAAACTAATGGAAAACATCTTGTGCTCATGGATAGGAAGAACTCACATTTTAAAATGATTATACCCAGATCAATGTACAGACTGAATATAATCCTTATCAAAGTATTAACGCTATTCTTCACAAAATTAGAAAAAAACTCTCCTGAAATTCACCTGGAACAATAAAAGATCCAGAAGCCAGCCTCAGCAAAGGAACAAAGCTGCAGGCATCACATTGCCTTACTTCAGATTTTGTTTCTTCCAGAAATAATTGCATTAAGAAAAAAGAGATGGAGCAGCAATCTGTGAGACTAAGAGCCAAATCAACCAATTGCAATGTATAGACCTTACTTAGATCTTTGTTTGAACAATCACCTTAAAAAAATAATTAGGAGAAAAACATACACTTGATCATTTACTTTCAATGATACTGAAGAATTATGGTATTATGGTCATTTTTATTAATAGCCCTCAGCATTTTAGAAATATACACCAAAATATTTGTGGGTAAACTTAAGTGATGTCTGAGTTTTATTCAAAATGATGAGAGCAGACTGCTACAGATAGAGTCAAGATTGGACATGAATAATTAGTGAGAAGGAGCGATAGGTGCGCTCATTTTCTTATTCTCGCCCTTTAAAAATAATCAGATATGGGGAACCTCTAAAAATGATTTTTACTCACTAACGTTAAGCATCTTTTCTTTGAAGAGCCAACCTAAAAGCAAAGGAAAAGGTAGGTATTCCCAAAATAGGAAACAACAGGTGTAAAAGGTTACCAACTGAAACAGCTTGGCTTGGAAGGAAACTAACCAGCACACATTTGCTGTGGCTGGATGCAGGAGACATGGGAGGGAGGAACAGAAGGTGACTTACAGTAACAGTCTAGGTCCTAATAAGTTATCACACTAAAGAGGTAGGAGTTTAATTTTTAGATGAGCACTAGCCAATAAAAATGAAATACAAGCCACAAGTGCAATTTTAAATTGGCTAGTAGCCATATTAAATATACAGTGAAATTAATCTGACACATGTTATTTACCCCGCTAACTCCAAAATATTATCAAATAGTCATATAAAATTACTAATGAGACATTGTGCTAGTTGTCTATGCTAAATTTCCACAGTCCTGCTCATATGTTATAGTTACAACACCTCTCCGTCCATACTCTTTCAAATGCTCATTAGCCACATGGAGCCTGTGGCTATTGTGTAGAATAGGATGGCTGCTGACCTCTATAGCTTGGAATTTTTAATATATAACTGCTTTTTATTCTCTCAGTTTCCATATCTACTCTTCATGACTCCAATTACCATGATTCCCCAATCCAGATTATTTTATGAACTCCAAAATCTCCTGTCCAACTGTCTATGGAAGGTTAATATCAAATATTTACTTCCAAATAAGTATCTCAAACTACGCTTTTTATCTGCCTACTTCCCTTCTACATCTCACTAGAATTACTGGTTAATCTTATTTCCTCTTCCTCTGTTCAGTCCCTCTTCCTTGTGTAAGGAGCTTAAAGATTCTTATAATTCAACTTTGAAAATTTCAAACGTCCTACAACTTCTTTAGTCCAAATACACTTCAAAGCTGTGCATCGTGACTTATACCTGCAGTTCCAGCTACTACTCAGGAGGCTGAGGTAGGAGGATGGCTTACGTACAAGAATTTGAGCCCATCCTGGGCAACAAAGAAAGATCCTGTCTCTAAATAAATAAACAGACAAACACACTGACAGACAAATGTACCTCAAATCATGATGACCATCACTACAAATGATGCCTCATTCTTTCTCCCTGTCCTCATCTGGTGTCATTTCATTATATCCTCCTTTATCCCACAGGAATGGGAATGTCTTCATGAAGTTAAAAAACTAAGAATAATGTATAACAAAAACTATATTTTTCTCCAAATCTCTTTATGATCCACAGAGGAAAATGAAAGGTGAATATTGTTTCATGAAGAAGTTCTCAATGCTCTTAAGCAACCTAAAATCTCCTTTACATTAATATGTAGTATAAGTGGATTTTGCCAATTTGTTCATAATGAAGGAAAAAAGAAAAGCAAATACTAATTTTATACAGAACACAAACTAAAGCATAATTCTATTACAGAAAATATGGTGAAAAGTTAATATTATTAACAAAATCTGCAATTTAAGTATACATTCCCCAGTGTCAGAAAATGCAATCATTTTTCCCCCTTCACAAGAGGGTCTTAAGCAAGAGTTCCCTCAATCTTTCATTGTTATTTCCAGAAATTGGTGGATTATAATCATATGACTTCCTATCAGCAAATAAGAAAGGGACAGGAGTGGGACAGGGACAGGAGTGGCTCCTGATGGTGAATGAAATCCTTAGCTAAAAAGATTTGAATGGGCAGCTGTGGGTGAATTACTGGCACCAGGGAGAGGAAAGGCAGGATTTATACCTGGCATGCACAGCTGGGAGTCAGTAGGCACATATATAACAGAAAACCTTATTCAGTTTCATTGAGACTGCCAACTCAGATACATTATTTGACACTGCTACACAGAGCCAAATCATTCATCAAGCTGTTTAAAGCTCAGCACACCACCTGTCCATGGACCAGAGTCATCTAAAAAAAAACAAAAAACAAAAAATGAAAGTTTCCTCTGCCTCATGACAAAAGTGGAGATACTTCTTTCAGAGAGAACAAAAGTTATGACATCCTTTGCCAACAAAGTATGCCACAATACCTGAAAGAATAGATGACTAACAGGGCAAAGAAAATAAAGCATGTCAGTCACTCGGCTTGCCTGGATGGTGGTACAGGACACAACTAAAAAGGGGTCATCTAATGCATCACAAAGTGAAAAATAAAGTATATTTTCTACCAGCTTCAAATTTTTTAAAGTACATTTTAATACCCATAATTACAGTGTACCATTTTAAGCCTTCAATGTTAATCTCAAGATTCTTTTTTATAAACCTAACTCGAACATTACAAAAGTGATTCTCGTAACAGAAAATATTTGTACCCTCCTAATATTTTGAAATAACAAATTAAAAACCAATAATTCTAATAATAATAAAATGTTTTTAATGATTTTTTAAAATAGGTATTGGAAATGATAGAAGCAGGCCAAAGTAAAACTAACTCGACTTCCAAATATTTTGCAGCTGCCTATCTAAAACCTTTGCACCTGCAGCAACAGCAATAATATCTTAAAACATGCTGATTCTTTTGAACTTCCTTAACCATGATGGAAGTCTGGGGATAGGATTATTTTTAATTCTAGTGATAGACTCCTCTTTCCAACTGAACTCAAGGGGGAAAAAAGCAAACAGCTTTGTGAAAGTCTGTCAAACAAGAGTTGAAAAAAAATTGGGGCTAATTTTATTCACTCAAGCATCACTTTTTCTTTTCTCAGAGTACATCAACAAATATCTTTGTGTGGAAGTAACTGCAGGCCCATGTGTTCTTAGGATATATGACAACTGATTGGATGAAAGCATTATTGAAATCCTCAAATGAACTTTAAGACAGGGCTGTACTCTCTGCAGTCACTGAGGAAGAAAGTTCAGCTTTTCATATTAAATTCAAGATTGACCCTAGAATGAGGAGGATTAAAGATACTCAGACTATAGGGTTAGAAATTAACATGCCCTTTACTATGGCTTAGGAGTCAAAACAAATAATTACATCTAAATGTATAAACCTGGATAAATATCATTCTAAGGCAAAATGTTAAGTGAAAAATCAAGGTATATACTGACATGTAAAAATATACTTACATTTATAGAAATGATTAAAGACACGACAGGAACATAACATATATTTATGGGTTCATTATATATAGGAAAAGTGCGAACACTCAACTGAAAACTGAGAATGACCTAGAACTTGGAGAGGAGGGTTTCACTTGATGGAGCTAGAGAAGAAACAGTGTTAATTAAAATGTCCAAGGGGCTGTGAAGGGCAATAATATACAATATACAAAGCTTTGATAGATATTATAGGTCTACAAGGATAAATTTTCTTTATGTTTTTGCTGATAAATCATGTCATAAAATATTAACATCCAATGAGAATTCTGCATAATCACAATGAAATGAGACAAACAGAAGAACATTCCAACATTGTGCCTGAAGAAATAAAAACAACATCATGCAAAGGAAACACTGAATTTGTTGCTCCCTTTGGCTAAAGAGTGACCAAAGTGACCCTTCAGTATCAGCAAGGGGGATCGATTCCAGGACCCCACACCAATACCCAAATTTGCAGATTCTCAAGATGTGTAAGTCCCTTATAGAAAAGGTACTTGAATAGAACCTATGCACATTCTCTCATATACCTTAAATCATCTCTACAGTTACCTCAAACACCTGATGCAATGTAGATGCATTGTAAATCATAAACAGTCATTGTACTGAATTTAATTCATATTACGTTACATTGTTTTTTTTTCCTTTATTAAAATTTTCAGTCTATGGTTGGTTGAATCTAGATGCAGAGTGTAAGGATACAGAGGTACCATAATTCTTTTCCCCCTGGTGATAACTACAATCCTACTTTTTTCTACTGACATCTTATATTTTTAAAAATTGTAAATATAATCAATAAAGTATAAAAAATATATCATTGAATTCTCCTCTCTCCATAACAAATACAAAAATAGACCTGCAACATCTATAAACTCAACTCTCCCCCAAATCACCATCCAATGTACACCATAAACTCAACTCTTCCCCCAAATCACCATCCAATAGACACCACAGTGGGTTATCTCCCTCACTGCATCAGTAACAAACCTAACTTGTTGGGATTTAAAAAGGATTCTTTTATCCCAGAGCAAATAGTATAGGAGTACAAACAGAAATGGGGGGGAAGGAGAGGAGGGAGAAAAAAAAGAGGAAGGAAAGGGGGGAATGTGAGAGAGAGAGACTGCACATACATGCCCAGGAACACCAGCAATATTCTGATGCTAGAGCAAAAGTAGGTCCAGGGTTCCTTTATTCTTAAAGGAATAGATAATAGGAAAAATTGTGTACTAAAGTATTCAATATACACCTGTGTGGAGAATAGAGTTACTATAGCAGATCCGAGGTTGCAGGACTGGCCTTTGTGGGCCCTCTGCATGCTTTACTTCTCTAAATCCCTAACTGATAAAATGGGTTTGCTGCACCTACACTAACTTTGAACACACTGTGATTGATGGTGAGCACCCAGTTTACTTCTGGAATTTTGGCACATGTTAGGGATTTGACGCCCCTCAATAAAAACATGGATATTGTGTCTCTAATGGGATTTTTGGAGAAGAAATATTGAACACATGTGGCTGCCGCTGTTGTCACTGGAGAGAGGGTGTGCTCTGTATGACCCTAGGCAGGGGGGAAGAGAGAGAATTCACATGGGAAGTCAGCACGTGGACTCCTCAAGACTCTGTGTCTTTTTCCCCTACTGGGTAGTTGTGTATTACATCTCTGTGATAGATCTTAGCCTGTAGTATAATTGCATGCTGAGTCCTGTAAGTCTATAAGTTATGAATAACTTCATCAGAAAGTTATTAAGGCAAGCCCAAACTGGCCTGTCTCTTCTTGTATCTCTCATGTTGTGTTTTGGTTTGATTTTACCGAAACACAGAGCATCGAGTAATAATGACAACAGTGGTCATTTGGGACCATAGTGAAAAACTGGATACGAAAAACCCAGTGCAGTGAATTCTTTCCTATAACCAGGTGTAGCAGAAAGTGTTGGCCAATCCATAACTTCATCAATTTTTGGAGGCAAAGGAAAAAAGTCAGATGAGTAAGAAACTCAAATGCATCATGAAATATAAATTATATATATATGTGTGTGTGTGTGCATGTGTGTGTCTGGGTAAATGTGTTAGCATGCATATATGAGGAAATTGCTAACTAAAATAGCCTATTTCAAACAGAAGAAAAAGTATCCAATGTACACAGCACTATTATAAAATTAATTTATAGCTTTCATACGAAATCTATAACCTAATAACAGCCTAAGTATACGAGGAGAGGGGAGGGAGAAGG
>CAUYQV010167860.1:0-13133 GCA_963574575.1 Galagoides demidoff | reverse complement strand
GGGGGGGGGGGGGGGGGGCCGCGTGTGTGTGTGTGTGTGTGTGTGTGTGTGTGTGTGTGTGTGTGTGTGTGAAAGAGAGAGAGAGATGTGTATCAGGTAGATACCTTAACACTAACTCAAATATTAAATGAAGGGGTATTTTTTTGCCTTATTAAGACTTCTCCCCATCTTCCCTACCACCAATAGCAGGAATGTGTGCCAAAGAGATGGAGCTCAGGAAGATGAAAACTAGATGGGGAAAATCTTGCCCAGGTTTCTGAGAGGATGTCTAGAAGTTCTGAAGATACACAGTGAATAAGCTGGCACAGTTCTAGTCACACATTAGCTATTAACTAATCACAATCTAGTAGCTTTGGACAAGTAACTATACCTCTTCTAAGTTCAATCTTATAACCCATAAAACAAGGGAGAGGAATATATTACATCTAAAGTACAGGCTCAAGCGGCTAAGGCGCCAGCCACATACACGAGAGCTGGCAGTCTGAATCCAGCCTGGGCCCACCAAACAACAATGAAAACTGTAACCAAAAAATAGCCAGGCATTGTGGTGGGCACCTGTAGTCCCAGCTACTTGGGAGGCTGAGGCAAGAGAATCGCTTAAGCCCAGGAGTTGAAGGTTGCTGTGAGCTATAATGCCACGGCACTACACCCAGGGTGACAGCTTGAGGTTCTGTCTCAAAAAATAAATAAATAAATAAAGTACCTTTCATCTCTAACACACATTATGCACACTCCCCTCAAAGAAACAGAACACCAGTATTGTCCTTGATAAAAGAAAAAAAGCATATCTAGATAGCAAAAGTTCTTTTAAGTAAAGAAAGGTAACCATCTGCATGATCAGTGTGTAAGACTTAAGGTTAAGTTGTCCGTTTCAGTTACAGAATGCATTTTGTTTCTCACCACAATTTTTGTAGCTTGGGCTGGCTTCCACTGCACAAGTGTCACTCCACCACACAGCATAAAAACTGAAATCCACTGTAATTTGCTGAGTGTCCGGTTTAACATTAAAACAGTACATAAAGCAGTACAGGGAATCTTTAATTGGTAAGTCACCTAGACACAAAAAAATGAATAAATTTAGTAAATACTAACATGACACAAATATATTACTTCTGACGTTATTAATAGAATTATTAGGAACAATATTTGATAATGTGTTAAAGAGTTAGTAAATCTTTTTACCATAAAAAATAATGTGCTTTTCATCATCACCAGCCCCACTCACCTGGTACACGGCTGCATCTAGGTTGCTGAGCGCCAGGAAGGCCATGTTGTTCTGCACAGCGTACACCAGCGATGGCACGCTCAGCTTCAGCAGGTCCTTGGGGCTCCCCAAGACATTTTCTCTTAAAGATGCCTTGAATCTACCCAGACTACCAGTTTCTCTTTGAAAATAAAAGGGGGAGATGGAAGGGTGATAAGGAAGAAAATCAAATAACATTCTTTGAATAAGATTCCTTCATATATAGGACAGGTATACTGGGTTAAGTCCAGTAATTTAGCAAACTTTTTTTTTTATTAATTCCCAAGTAATTTTAGATTTATTAAAAGAAACATACCAATGATATAGCCTCATAAAAAATTATAAATTCTATTTGGGAACATATGATAAAACAACTAGGTTTTCCACTATCACCTGCTAGTCAAAGCTCCAATTGTATTTGAGTAAAATAATAAGATCAAAAAACCAGAATTGCTGATATTACCTACAAAAAATTAATTCCCTGCTACTTCAACTATATTGCATCAAGTTGACCCTAATTCCTTTTTTTATTTTTTTCTTCTTATTTTTTTTTGAGACAAGAGTCTCACTTTATCGTCCTCAATAGAGTGCTGTGGCATCATAGAACACAGCAACCTCAAACTCTTGGGCTCAAGGGATTCTCATGCCTCAGCCTCTCAAGGAGCTGGCACTACAGGTGCCCACAACTACCAGCTATTTTTTAGAGTCAAAGTCTTGCTCTTGCTCAGGCTGGTCTCAAACTCCTGAGTTCAGGCAATCTACCTGCCTCAGCTTCCCAGAATCCTAGGTTATAGGCATGAGCCACTGTGCCAGGCCTCACTCTGATTACTTTTTAATGGGGTTGCAGTGATTGCATCTATTTTTTACATTATTAAAAATTATAATAGGTTTAGTTACAAACCCCAAAAAGAAGTTACTTGGGTTAGAAATAAAGTGATTTGGGTCAATACTATTTACAAGACTTCACTGCTTATAAAATAAACAATAAATCTTTCTATAAGGATATTCTCCAAAAAACTTATCTCTATAATTCTGTGGGAAATATGAATAATTTACTAATCCCAACAAAAGTATACTCTGTGATGTCCATAAAGTTTACTGTTGATTGCATATTGATTACGTATGCTCTTAACTATTCTTATTTTTGATCAGGAAGAACTGGCTAATCTGGCTCATATTTCCCCAATTACAATCAGCTCACTTATTTCCTGAAAACAATGTTTTATAATAAGCAACAGTACTCCTCCAAAAGTGCTTTATCAGAATGGTCCTACCTGCAACTCACAGTAGCCTGTGAGAACCACAGCACTCTGCTGGTGAGAGAGCTCTAAGTTTGATGTTCACAGCCAACTCTTATATTGCTGGTTTAATATGTTAGAACCAACAGGTATCAGGGGAATTTTTTCATATTTGAATACTGTAAAAAAAGTGTCTAAGAGGGAGTAAAAGCCTATCATGTCAGATTGACTACCTTTGCCTACTGATTCATTGTAGAACACTCCATACCCTAGAAAATGTTTCATTAAGAAGACAGGAAATTTGACCTAGGCCACAGAAACAAAGACATCCTTCTTAGTTACAGATCTTTTTCTGTTACCAAATCCCAAAACTCTTTCATAATGTTAAATCTATATGCTGAAAGTAGTGCAGTCTGCTAGGGAGACTATGAAACCTATCAGGAGAGGGACAGAACACCAGAAAAACTTCTCCACTGAAAAGTCTAGGTATTAGAGTTTTCAGGTGTCTTAAGATAGGCTCAGTCAACTGACACTTGGCATTCTTTTCTTAACTGGTAACATAAATCTAGGATGTTCGACATATTTTCCTGACACCTTAAACAGACTATAAAGACATTTTAAGAATGTCTTCCCCTTAATTATAAAATTAAAGGAAAACCAAAAGAATCACCTTAACAAGGTGATGTTTAGAAGACATGACTTCTTAATCATCATAGTTATCACTAGTCAGTGTTAAATGCAGCACAGCTGTAAACTTTACACCGTGTGAAGTATAAGGTCCTGTTCCACCATACTTTCAGTTGGTGCCCTTCTGAAATGCTGCCACACACACCCTAAACGAGCTACTGAGAGGCACATCTGTGATGATCCCTACACTCCACCTCCTCCCACGACCATTAATCTCCCATGTAAGATTCTCCAAGCTGGGCTCGGCACCCGTAGCTCAGTGAGTAGGGCGCCGGCCACATACACTGAGGCTGGAGGGTTCTAGCCCAGCCGGGGCCTGCTGAACAACAACTGCAACCAAATAAAAATAGCCCGGCATTGTGGCAGGCGCCTGTAGTCCCAGCTACTTGGGAGGCGGAGGCAAGAAAATCACCTAAGCCCATGAGTTTTAGGTTGCTGTGAGCTGTGACATCACAGCAGTCTACCAAGGGCGACATAGTGAGACTCTGTCTAAAAAAAAAAAGTTCTTCAAGCTGAATTGAACCCTCAAAGCTACAGTATAATGGCTATTTATATTTCCCTTAATCCCCAGCTAGGGCAATGACATTTACTTCCACCTCTTAAGGTATTAAGCCTTCATTAGTATGAAATGACATTTTTTTAGTTTTCTAGAGAAGAGAGTTGATCTCTTTGCCCTGTTACAATATGGGCTATGTAAGGATCCTCGACTACACCTGGACCAGTAGTCAAGGCTGCTATGGTCCCTTCGCTCCCTGTCACTTTTCTTTTCTCTCACCTCTTCTCCCTCGCTGTTTAGCTTTCAAATAAAAAGGCTTATGAAACAACAGTAAAGTATAGTGTGTCAGGAGTGACCTTCAGGTCTGTGTCTCTTTTAGCCATCTCCTTTTTGTTGGATGCACAGGAGCTATTTCTCCACTCCCAGGAAAGCTTAGGTATCTTTTTTCTAGTTTCTAGAGGTAAGGTATACCAAAATTAGGTAAGCCAAGGTATATCAGACTGTTAACTCCTGGAAAGCTCAAAAGACACTGTAGTAACATGGAATTATAGCAAATACAATTACAAGAAAGATATTTTAAAATAAGTTACAAAAAACAACAAGGGATGCTAAAATAATTAGTAAATGGCTCAGCCTCGCACCTATAATCCTAGCACTCTGGGAGGGTGAAGCAGGAGGATCAATGGTACTCAAAACCAGCCTAAGCAAGAATGAACCCCATCTCTACTAAAAATATAAAAACTAGTTGGGCGTTGTGTCAGGCACCTGCAATCCCAGCTACCGGGGAAGCTGAGGGAGGAAGATCACTTGAGCCCACGAGTTTGAGATTGCTGTGAGCTACGTATGATCATGCTATTAATGTTACTATACTCTAGACCAGGTGTCCTCAAACTATAGCTCGCGGGCCAAATGCATTTATCCGGCCCACTGGGTGTTTTCGCCGCCATTGCCTGTCCTGCTTAGCAGCCGACGCATCCCGGGGCCGCAGTTGGGCCCTCCAACGGTTTGAGGGACAGTGAACCGGCCCCGTTTAAAAAGTTTGAGTACCCCTGGAAGTGATTCTCTTGCTTCAACTTCCCAAGTAGCTGGGACTTACAGGCGCCCACCACAACACCTGGCTATTTTTCTGTTGTAGTTGTCATTGTTGTTTAGTAGGCCTGGACCAGGTTCGAACCTGCCACCCCCTATACATGTGGCTATCACCCTTACCACTGAGGTATGGGCACCAAACCAAGGTACATGATTTTTACTTCCTTCTAAGACCCTGGACGCATTATAGCATTAAGTACAAAAAGGTTGAAGCGGTGCCTGTGGCTCAGTGAGTAGGGTGCCAGCCCCATATACCAAGGGTGGCAGATTCAAACCCAGCCCCAGCCAAACTGCAACAAAAAAATAGTCGGGCATTGTGGCAGGCACCTACAGTCCCAGCTACTTGGGAGGTTGAAGCAAGAAAATTGCCTAAGCCCAGGAGTTAGAGGTTGCTGTGAGCTGTGATGCCACAGCAGTCTGTGGAGGACAATAAAAGTGAGACTCTGTCTCAAAAAAAAAAAAAAAGGTAGGGTAAATAAAGCCCAGAAAGAGCAATAAAGAGGTCTGGATAATCTTTAAAATACATATTTGGGGCATTGCCTGTGGCTCAGTGAGTAGGGCGCCAGCCCCATATATGGAGTATGGTGGGTTCAAACCTGGCCCCAGCCGAACTGCAATCAAAAAATAGCTGGGCGCTGTGGCGGGCACCTGTAGTCCCAGCTATATAGGAGGCTAAGACAAGGGAATCGCTTAAGCCCAGGAGTTGGAGGTTGCTGTGAGCTATACGCCACGCCACGCCACGCCACGGCACTCTACAAGGGCAACAAAGTGAGACTCTGTCTCTACAAAGAAAAAAAAATACATATTTGACAGCTACATATTTATTCTAGATGATACTTTGAAACATTAAAGAATTTTCTCTGGTTTTAATATGAACATAAAGTTCAAAGCTGAGATACATTTGGTTTGCTACTAAACACACCCAAAGTATGTAGACATTAATATTTATACATCCTGCTAGGGTTACTAGGTCTATATAGATTGTGGTGAATAGCAAACAATAAAAAATTGACTTTGTCCTAAACAGATCAGGGTCATGAAAGAAAAAAAAAAATTTGACTTTCTTCTTTTTTTTTTCCACTTCCTCTGTCCATACCACAAATGACAGATTTCAACCTAAACTGTTAGTATCAATAGCTATGACAGGGTTTAGCAAAGCACACAGCATAGCTAACAAGCTATTTTCCAGTAAAATGCGGTAGTAATTAGTTTTACAAAAAAAAATAAAGTATTTTTAAAATGTATCATTTTAAAGTATAGTTTGGAAACTGGTAACTTAAAATTCAAATATTAAAAAAAAAAAAAAAAAAAAAAAAAAACTTGTTCACATCCACAGTTTTGGCAACAGCAAACTGCTAATCTACCCCCTTCCTCAGAAGCAGGATTTACTAGTTTCCTCTTCAATTTAAAAGTAATTTGATACAGTCACACATGTGTATGTGCAAAGACAATCATCAGATCTTTGTTCTGCAGAAGACTAGAAACAAGCCAGATGTCCATCAGCAGAGACTGGTATATATGATGTGTCCATGTAATGCAGTATCATGCAGCTTTTGAAAAGAACGAGACAGCTTTCCATGTACTAACATGAACCCACCTCTAAGATTAAATATTTATGTGTTAAAAAAAAAAAGTAAACTGGAGTCTAGTGTGTTTAGTGTATATCACACACAGCGCTCACCAGTCTCTTGCATATAACTAAAATTCACCAGTTTGACCACATAAACCTACTAGATATCAAGTGAAATAGCCATCCATCAATTTCTTCCCACATCTTCCTTTTTTCTTACAGTTCTAACTTCTGATTGAAATAAGTATAATTTCGCACTCTAAAAATTCCTGGAAATTATAAGTAAAATCAACAAGGATGAAGGAATCATCAAACAGAAACAAACAACAAAAAAACAACCTGTCAGTATTTCAAATAAATAACAAAATTAAACCAAAGTCCTTAATGAGCTCTCACGATTGTTCCACATGCCCTACGCCCCTCCTGCTCCACATGGGCACCAGTCTCCGGATCTCATGATATTCCAGGCAGGCAGGTATATTGCTACTGTTGAGAGCCTGAGGCTTTTCTGGCACAGGGATTCCAAACTCAGTTTTCTCGTTGTTTCTCTATACTCTGTGCTTGCCTAACTTCCACCCTATTGAGGTTTGACTGTAACCTCCTCAGAAAGGAGAGCTCTAATCCAAGTGGAGTCCTTCTATCATTATGTATCCACTGCGCCCTCTCTAGTCTACCTGTCTTTCCCTCATACCACCTCCAATTTACCACTGATAATAATGTTTGCTTCACCAATAGATTGTAAGCCCCGTTCCATGAGTACAAAACTATGCCTTTTTAGTTTGCACAAGTATTTGCAAAATAAATGAATTTTACTATCCCATTCCATTAAAACATACTCAGCATGACTGTGTTTAAAATATGTGAAAGAACTGAAACACAGATTTGGATGTAGCAGTAATGTTTATAAATGAACCTTAATTATAAGCAAAACACTGAGAATTTCAGGTGCTACTTCAATGAGAGTCTCTGCCCATTTCCCTCCCCCACATAACATCAAATATGTACTTTACCAATTAGCCAAGATTAAATGTATTAGTGAGCAAATAGCATTACTGCAGAGACCACACTAATGAAAGAAACAGTTAATCTGTTTGGTCTATCTGTTTGCAAAGTTCATATAAAATTAAAGTTCTAATATAATATTTGCATCAATTCCACAAAGCTACTTTATTATAGGGTAAAAAATGGACAAAAGGACAGAAGCTTTCATTTCATTTAATAATTTTTCCTATTTAGTAGTTCCATAGTTTGTGTTTTTCATTTTTTTACTCATTCTCCAAAAAATTCAAATCAAAATCTAGTAAATATTACCTAACTTTTATATTAACCTTACAATATTTTTCCTGAAAATACAGGGGATATACACTATTCTGATAATCAAGAAGAAAGTTCTTCTTAATTTTTCTTCTCTGAAAAACCTTTGGCCTTTTCTAATGTAATTCAGAAAATAAAGTCTTGTTCTACTTTGAAAACAAAGAAAAAAGTCTAATTTCATTTTTTTTTTAGCACTGAAGAACATGTGTAAAAGAATTTAAGCAAATTTAAACATATGAATCAATTCCAAATTTCTTTGTGTACAATGAATCATCTCATAAAATTTTCGAGTAACAAATATTTTCTCATATTTAAAAGTCTCACTGTCACAGCAAATAACATCCATTGTAAGTTTTTCTTTTTTTCTTTGAGATAGGGTCTCTGCAACCCTCCTGTCTCAGCCTGCCAAGTAGTTGATACTACAGTCACCTGCCACCTGCCCAGTTAATTTTCTTTTAAATTTTTTGTAAAGACAGAGTCTTGCTATGTTGCCTAGGTTGGTCTCCAACTCCTGGCCTCAAACAGTTGTCCTTCCTCAAAGTTCTGGGATTACAGATGTGAGCCACTCTGCCCAACCCAATCTAGGATTTTTAACTACACAACATCCCGTTTGGCTTTGATCTTACTTTTACAAAATTACCCATTTTAGTATGTATACAAACAAATGACAGCACAGAAAGTATCTGGAAAAATCTTTTACTTTTTTGTAAACCTCCCACCACTCAATCTAAAAGACCACTATAAAGTCATAAGCTTTCGTACTTGCTTCAACTTTCAACTGTTCAAATCATTTTCAGTGACCCAATTACGGCCCGGCCATGTGGTTTCTTCATCTTTTTCATATTTCATCTGTTTCAGGGAAATTATTAGAAGCCAGCTGTCTTCTAAGATCTAGAGCTAATTTTCAACACTTTCACTGGGTATCTTTCCCAAACTGACAGCCATGATTTTAATTTCATTATCAATTTACTCATTACATAATCCTGAAAAAAGTGAGTCACAAAGTCCTCCAACATTACATTTTGCTGCTATCAATCTGTGACCTCATAGATTGAAATAATTCTTTATTTTTCAACCTTTTACCATCCCAATGATTAGCATTTTCATAGTTACCTTCTTAAAACTAAACCCTTTGTAGAAATTAAATGTTCTTCATGTACAAATACCAGATATTTGATTCAGTTTCTACCAATGTATTTCAAATAAGCACATAATTTTCTAATTATTTCTCCATAAAAATTAATATTCACTCAAAAATCAGTAGTTTCAAATGCACTTCACTTCTTTAATGCTTTCTACTTTTTCAGTGCTTTTGCAACCTAGAAACACTTCACAATCAAATTCTTCCTAGCTATCTAACATCAAATACCAACCACCAAAATTCTACTCATAATTTCTTACTTTTTCTGATTGTTCCCTGGTCTTTGTGTACTTACTGAGAATAAATATTTACCAAAGAACGTGCTCTCTTAGTATACGCAGGCTGGTGGAAGGCACGTTGATGATAAAGATGATGCAGTCCAGTCTGGTTTTTTCCACACTGTTATTTTAACATTGTCATTTGACTTGTTTGGTGAATTTTCAAAAATTTTTGTGTTTGGGTTTCAATATACTTTCTAAAAAAGTTCCCACAAAATAACTGACTATACCCATAACACTGAATAGTTAAAGAATAAGAAATAACATACATTTATCTGAGATCATCCAGAATAAATGATTCCACAATAAAAGTCACAATTTTTAGAAAAATCAATGTTGTTAATAGGAAAATATGAAGGATCTAAGACTTACTCTACTTGCAATTTAGGATGCCACAGTATCTCTGCCTAGAAGATAAATTTTAAACTCAGATGTATGAAAGCCTTCTACCATCTAGCCTCAAGTTAGTTTTCTCCCTCCCCAAACTATTTTTAAACATGACTTCTTGAAACCATGTGTGGGTTTACAGGTTTATTTTCTGTCTCTTCCACTAAACCCAAGTTCCGAGCACACAGAGGCCTCATCTATTTCATTCATGCCTATATAATCCAGTACAGAGCATGAAAACTCATACAGGAACTTACATGCTAAATCTTTAAGTGACTTTAGAAAAGTTTAAATGACATTTGCCTGTTTCTAGGTAAAAGCCCACACACTACTCCTCTCTAACTCCCTCCTCTCACCAATACACATCTTAAACCCTGTATGAATTTCTACTGCCCCAATGACTCACATGGGTCCCCTTCTCACAAATCTTTCTCCAAGTAATTTACTTATAGAATTTTATTTAATTTTTGCTGCCCCATATTATTTTATCCAAATAAGAAAAATTAGAAACTAGGCTGAGTGCAGTGGCTCACACCTATAATCCTAGCACTCTAGGAGACAGGTGGTTTGGTTGAGCTCAGGAGTTTGAGACCAGCCTAAGCAAGAATAAGACCTCATCTCTACTAAACATAGAAAAATTAGCCAGGCATGGTGGCAGGTGCCTGTAGTCCCTGCTATTTGGGAGGCTGAGGCAAGATGACTGCTCAAGTCCAAGAGTTTGAAATTGCTGCAAGCTATGATACCAGGACACTCCACCCTGGCGGAGGAGGGGAAAGAATGAGTATCTGTCTCAAAAAATAAATAAATAAATTAGAAAGTAAACCTTAGAGAGGTTAAGAAACATGTATAAAAGCCTCATCCCAGTCTAGGATTAGGATCAGGTCTGTTCCACTGCAGTGTCCCTATTCTCAGCCCTCTTTCAGACTGCAACCTTAGCTCAAATGGTTCTTACATGATGTCCCTAACTCAAAGCCCAGTGCTAGTACATAGTAATAGTGTGACCTTAAGGACCCTCAGGTGGTATACTGATAAGGAGTAATTTTAGTACTTACCTCAAAAATGCATAAGGTTTAAATTCATGAAAAGCACCTAGCACAGTGCACCAAACAGAAGAAACATGTTTGTTATCATTACTAGATAAATTTTGATATCATTACCAGAGAAAATGTTTATTATCATTACTACATTCCTTTAAAAAAAGAGGTCAGCAAATTCTTTCTGTGAAGGCCAAATAATAAATACTTTAGGCTTTATGAGTCACTTACTCTCTGTTGCTATAAGACCCGGCAGCAAGCTGCATTTGGCCCATGGGACACAATTGCCAACCCCTGTTTTAAGCTGGGTTCTTCAGTCTCAGCATCACTGACACTTGGGATGGGTAACTGCCGTGGGCCCTATGCTGTGCATTACAGGATGTTCAGCATCATCCTTGGCCTCTGTCCACTAGATGCAAGTAGCACCCCCCAGGTTGTAACACTCAAAACATCTCCTAGGGCCAAAATCACCCCATGTTGAGAAACACTGCTCTAGAGCAATTAAACACATAAAAGGACATTAACTGAATTTTCTAACAAAGAAAATAACTAAGCATAATTTAACACACTAAAAGAATTTATACTCACTTAGCTAAAATTCCCATACTTAGGAATAACTTTATAACTTCTGTGATACACACAGCTGTGGTTGAAAAGTAGAGTTCTTTGTCTGATGTCCTTGTGTATCTTAAAGCTATGGTATACGCTGCAGCCATCAGGGTCATCACTGCCAAACAGTATAACTTGAATAATAAACTGACACTTTCTGGAAAATACACACAACAAAGATGTTGTTTAGTAAACAATACTACATACATAAAAGTTAACTAACTAGCTATAGCCCAACATACTTCCCAATTTCAAGCAAAAAATATTTTTTTTAATTTGTAACATTTAGAAATTTTACTTTAGGGCAGCGCCTGTGGCTGAGTAGGGTACCAGCCCCACATGCTGAGGGTGGCAGATTCGAACCTGGCCCCAGCCAAACTGCAACAAAAAAAAATAGCTTGGTGTTGTGGCGGGCTCCTATAGTTCCAGCTACTCAGGAGGCTGAGGCAAGAGAATCGCCAAAACCCAAGAGCTGGAGGCTGCTGTGAGCTGGGACGTCACAGTACTCTACCGAGGGCAACAAAATGAAACTCTGTCTCTAAAAAAAAAATTCTACTTTGAAATAATTACTTGAACACAAACACACCTATAGAAAACACAGCTGTCTTTAAATTATCAACAAGTCAGGCATAGATTTTGTTCCTGAGGAGAGCCCCAGTCACAACAATATGTGGCATACTGACTGTAGTACAGGACAGTATAAATTGTATATTTAAATATCTTTACCTGGCTCAGCATCCACAGCTCAGTGAGTAGGGTGCCCACCACATACACCGAGGCTGGCAGGTTCAAGCCTGGCCTGGGTCTACTAAACAACAATGACAACTGCAACAGCAACAAAAATAGCCCAGAGTTGTCACGGGCACCTATAGTCCCAGCTACTTGGGAAGCTGAAGCAAGAGAATCGCTTAAGCCCAAGAGTTTGAGGTTGCTGTGAGCTGTGACACCATGGTACTCTACTGAGGGTGACATAGTGAGTCTCTGTCTCAGAAGAAAAAAAAAAAATACTAGGCGGTGCCTGTGGCTCAGTGGGTGGGGCGCCAGCCCCATATGCTGAGGGTGGTGGGTTTAAACCCAACCCTGGCCAAACTTCAACAAAATATAGGCAGGCGTTGTGGTGGGTGCCTGTAGTCCCAGGTACTTGGGAGGCTGAGGCAAGAGAGTTACCTAAGCCCAAGAGCCAGAGGTTGCTGTGAGCTGTGACGTCACAGCACTCTACGGAGGTTGATGGAGTGAGACTCTGTCTCTTAAAAAAAAAAAAAAAAAAGAGAAAATACCCTTACCCCTACAAACTTGTAAAAGCAAAGCAGGGAAGCAGAAAGAAAGCAACTGTAACAATACATATTCTAAATTTAAAGACAGCAGAAAGAAAACAAAAGAAATAATTGAGTAATAAAAGTGGGACTTATTATACCATAATAAAACCCAAACTACACCTAGCTTCTCATTTCATTGCATTATACAGAAAAATAACTCATAACACACAAAAAGAATATTAAGAACACAGCTCTAGGCTCAGTGCCTGTAGCTCAAACAGCTAGGGCGCCAGCCACATACACGAGAGTTGGTGGGTTCAAATCCAGTCCAGGCCTGCCAAAAAACGACAACTACAACCAAAAAATAGCTGGGCATTGTGGTGGGTACCTGTGTTCCCAGCTACTTGGGAGGCTGAGGCAAAAGAATCACTTAAGCCCAAAAGTTTGAGGTTGCTGTGAGATATGACACCAGAGCACTCTACCCAGGATGACAGCTTAAGACTCTGTCTCAGCAACAAAAAAAACAAAAACACAGCTCTATAAAACTTGAAATGCAGAAAAGATACAACTTATTCACAATTTAAGAACTGCCTACAAGTCTATCTTGGCAGCAGCCATCATCCAGACGCCAGTACCCATCCACTGCCTCTGGTACCCACATGAGGTGCCAAGCCTCCCTCACACTTCCTTTCCCAGACCTGCTCTGACACCACCATCACCCAAGGCTTAAACTATCTCTCTTTTTTTTTTTTTTGAGACAGAGCCTCAAGCTGTCCCCCTGGGTAGAGTGC
>CAUYQV010167856.1:0-13288 GCA_963574575.1 Galagoides demidoff | reverse complement strand
TTTTCTTCCATTCTTGAGATACTTTGCTAAGAAGAATATTTTCCAGCTCCATCCATGTAAACATGAAGGAAGTAAAGTCTCCATCTTTCTTTATGGCTGCATAGTATTCCATAGTGTACACATATATTTATACCATCTAGTTTTATTCTTCCTCTATTGTCTATTTTTCCTACACTAAACTTTTTTATCATGTCTTGCATTCTTTTGAATTGATGGAATTAATTTTATTCCAATTATTCTTTTTTAAATTATTTCAGGTTTATTGAGGGTACAAAGAATTAGGTTACATTGTTTGCATTTGTTAGGTAAAGTCCCTCTTATAATTGTGTCCTGGGACACAATTATTATAATTATTCTCATGTCTTTACTGATTTCTAAGTTTTGCATTCTATTTCTGTGTTTTTAAGTGATCATATGTAAATTTTAATACTCTAACTTAGCAAATCATAAAGTTAGTGAATAACTCTTTCCTCCTCACAAGTATTATGGGAGGGAGTATAGCACAGTGGTTATGATTGTAGGTTCTGGAGCTAAATTGTCTAAGTTTGAAATCACATTACTCTTCCGATTTTTGCAAGGTTCTTTTGCCACCCTAAACTTCAATTTTCTCATTAATACAATGGAGATAATAATGGCTCCATGAGGATAATAAAATGAGGTAATATAGACAAAGTACCTGATATGCTTAATAAATGTTTATTTATTAGGATTTTTACCTTATTCATTAATCTTAAAACATAGAAAATTTTTTCTAATGGTCCTCTCCAGTCATTGATTCTCTATTTTCATTTTCCCAATACTTTCCATCATTGTGATCATTTCAATTGTTCTTATGGGCCTCTTCTGTAACTGTTTCATTTTTTTGTGAAGTACAGCAACCACTTTTATATTTAATAGTGATACGAATGCATCCAGTTTTGTATAGGGATGTAGTAAATATATATTTTTAAAATTTCTATTTTCACTACTATATACTAGAGGCTCTCATTGGGACAACCCCCTAAAAGACTGTTCTGTAGTGATTTTTAAGTTCATTTCTTTAGTTGTAACTGGGAGCTCAGAAGCCATACTCTTATAGAAACAGCTTTGTTTAAATTTACCTCTCATTGTTTTTTAACTGTTAAGTTACAGCTGCAGTCCCTAGTTTCTGGGCTGAACATTGGTACCTGTTCATGGCTTTATAGAAACTGGGATGCATAGCAGGAGGTGAGCACCAGGTGAGTGAGTGACAGTGATGCCTTCTTCTATATTTATAGTCATTTCCCATTCCTTGCATCACCACTTGAGCTCTGCATCCTGTCAGATTAGCAGTGGCATTAGATTCTCATAGGAGTGAGAACCTTACTGTAAACTGCATGTGAGAGATCTAGGTTGTACACTACTTATGAGAATCTACTGCAAAATGGCTTGAGGTGGAGCTGAGGCAGCGATGCTAGCACTGGAGAGCAGCTACAAATACAGATTATCATTAGCAGTGAGGCTTAACTGCATAGAGACCATAATAAATCATTTGATTACAAACTCATATCAAATATCTATCAGTGAATGGCAAGTGAAAATTAAGCTGCATTTCTTGGTAGGCTTTATAGTGGCATGTAAATTGATGTACTTCAATAGTATAGCTACATCTGGTGACAAAATTTAAGTTAAAATCCAACACTTATTTTAGTTTACATATGGACTGGTTATTATTTTATTTACCATTTCTATCTGCAACTCTTTCCTCCAGTCACAATTCTGGAAATCCCACAAGTTAACCTTAGTAAAAATGAGTATAAAATGAACATCACTGGAGAGCCTCTTTGAAAAGTGTGGAGACCAATGATAAGAAAGCAGAAGACTCAAAGACTGCCAGTAAAATGAAAGCTGCATTTAAAAGAAAATGCCAAGATTCATAACTAAACTATGGGTTCATTGCAACAGGTGCTTTCTATTCTCCAAGCCCCCTTCATATAATATGCGGTGACCTGCTATACAATGAAAGTATTAAGTCTTCAAAACTGATTTGCCACATAGAGGCTTTCTGCATTAAAAGACAAGCCTGTGGAATTTTTCAAAAGAAAAACATGTGAACACAATGAACAGAAACAATTTGAAGGCCACCACTTCATCAAATGTGTCTTCACTGAGAATATCATTCTTAGTGGCTAACCACATTGCTAAAGCTAAGATGCACTTTACTATTGGTAAATAGTGATTCTGCCTGCTACTAAACATATTTGCTGTGAACTTTCAGAAGAGTTTGCATTTAAAAAGGTGGCACACATTCCTCTTTGATCTAGCATCGTAACCAGATGACTATATGAAATAGGAAAGGATGCTGATGTACAAATGCTGGAGATGATTAATGTTATATAATTTAGGTTGGCAAGTCTACCAATGTTGATAACAAGGCAAAAATAATTGTTTTTGTATGATACATTTTTTCAAGAGAATGTACGATGAGGATATGTTATGTGCCAACAAACACCACAGTTGCTGAACTATTCAAGTCTTTGAATGATTACATACTGGGAAAACTAAATTGGTCATTTTGTGCTGGTATATTTACACATTAGGTGGCTGCCATGACTTGATGGCTTTCTTGGTCAAGGAAGTCACTTCTGAATATGAGTCTATACATTGTGTCATCTGTATACAGATGCTGGCAAGCCACAAAATATCACCTGAACTAAATGATGTTTTTCAAGATATGATTAAAATTATCAACCAAATTAAAGTGCATGCCCTTAATTCATGTCTGTTTGTGCATCTCTGTGAGGAGATGGACATAGAGCACACATTTATTATTTTATACCCAGAAGTGAAGTGGATTTTTAAGGATATATCACTGGCCAAAAATCTGAGTCATAACTTCTCTGGAAATTTCTTTTAGAAAAACACTTATTACTGGCAGCACATTTAATTAACACACAATGGGTCACAATACTTCCTTACTTGCCTGACATATTCAGCTTGATCTATCACTTTAGGGGAGAATGACAACTGTGTTCAAGTTGACAGATAAAGTGAACTGTATTTAAAGCCAAACTGGAAGTGAGGAGGTGATGCATGAACAGAGGGATTTTTTTTTTCAGTTTTTGACCGGGACTGGGTTTGAACCTGCCACCTCTGGCATATGGAGCCAGTGCCCTACTCCTTGGAGCCATAGGCACTGCCCGAACAGAGGGATTTTTGACAGGTTTTAAATATTAGCAGAGATGTTGAAAGAGACTGAGCCAGTACCTTCTTTCTTATCTCAACTTTCAAAAGAGTTGGAGCATTATTTCCTGAGCACAAAAGAACCCCTAACTAGGAAGGAATGAATCCACAATTCATGTGTGAATAAGCCAGGTGAGTCAACTTTGTTCTTACTAGACAAGTATCAACTGCTTGAGATCACAAATGACAGTGAAAGTGGCCTTAAAAGTATGTTTCAGATAACTTCAAATGTTCCTAAGTTCTGTTTTAAAGTCAAGGTGAAATACCCTGAAGTTACCACAAAAGCACTGAAAATCTTGGTTCCATTTCCAACATCCTGTCTTTGTGAAGCAGGGTTTTCTTCAGTGACAGTAAGAAAAATGAGATTATGGAGTAGACTGGACATAAGCAACATGTTTTGGGTATCACTCTTTCCCATCACCCCCAGATGGGACTGTGTAGTTGTTGAAAAACAAGTTCAGGGTTCTCATGGATTCTGCATTATGGTAAGCTGTATGATTATTTCATTATATATTACAATGTAATCATAATAGAAGTAATGTACACAATAAATGCAATGCACCTGAATCATCCTAAAACCATCCTTCCTTCTCCTCTACCCAGATTACTAGAAAAAATTGTCTTCCATGAGACTGGTTGGTCCCCAGTTTCAAAATGGTTGGCTACCACTGTGCTAGATTTACACATGTGCCACTCAGAGTTGAAAACTATGTAAAATTTAGTTTTGTTTTGATTAACACATCAAAGGGAATGTTGAAATGAATTAGTTCTTTTATGAGGCATAGGGTGGGGTTACAACTGGTTGTAAATAAGCAAGAGAGGCAGTATGCTGTTAAGTTTATGTCAGAGAAAGATTGAGGATTTTACTGGAACAGATAAGCGCTGTGCCTCCGAAATATATTTGGAAAGATGGTTAGGGGAGTAAAATGCTTTATTCAAATGGTGACATAGTGCTAAAGAGTGAGTGCTAATAATAGTAGCTAACATTTATGGCCTGCTTTCTCTGTGTCTGGCTTTGTATATGTATTCAATAAAAAATATAAATCATATGGTTTATTATGCTCTCCATAATAAGACAAGAAAACTGAGCCATTTACAGATTAATTAAACTGCCTGGTGTGTTAGATCTGAGATTTGAATATAAGTAAAATGACTCCAGAGTTGATATATCTCACTATTACATTATATTGCTTCCAAATTAATAATGAATTAACTGAAGTTGATTTTATAGGCACTCAGAGCCATCTGGTACAATAATGAATTTGATATAATTTTTGATGACTTTAAAAATGACATTAGAGAATTTTATTACTTCTACCAACTTCTGCAGTTGTGGATAGAAAGAGCATTTTTAAATGCTTTTATTTTATGGTAGTAATAATACTCAAACTGAGATCTACCCTCTTAACAGATATTTAGTGTACAGTACAGTATTATTAACTATAGGAACAATGTTTTACAGCAGGTTACTAGAACTTATTCATCTTATACAACTGAAACTTTATATCACTGATTACATAACGGAAAGTTTGTATTACTTATATTATGGATTACCAGGTCCTCATTTCACCCTTTCTCCCACTACTGGAAGCTGTTATTCTACTCTCCTCTTCTATGACTTAGACTGTTTCAGATAGCTCATATAAGTGGAATAATGAAATGTCTGTCTTCTGTGATTGTCTTATTTCATTTAGCATGATATCCTCAATGTTCTTCCATGCTGTAGCATGTGTCCAAATTAGGACATGGTGAACACAAGAGTGTTAATATCTTGAGATTCTGATTCAATAATTCTGGATATTTATCCAGAAGTGGGATTGCTGGATCATATATGTCTATTTTAAATTTTTATATTATTATTTTTTTAAATTAAAAATGTAAATTATACACATTTATGATGTCCAATATAATATATTGATATAAGTAGTCAGTGTGGGATATCTTAAATGAGCTAATTAAACTACATATTATCTCATGTACTTATCTTTTGTATGTTGAGAACACCTAAAATTTACTCTCAGGAATTTTCAAATATACAATATATTGTTATTTACTACGTCATCATGTTGTACAATAGAGCTCTGACTTTATTCTTTCTGTCTAATGGAACTTTTGTATCATTTATCTGACATCACTCATCCCCACCCTCACTCCTGCCTCTGAGAATCACCTTTCTATTCTCTATTTCTTTGAACACAACTTTATTGCATTCCTTATGTAAGTGAGATTATGTGGTATTTGTCTTCCTGTGTCTGTCTTACTTCATATAAAATAATGTTCTCCAGGTTCATACACATTGTCACAAATGATAGAATTTCCTTTATTTTTATGATCAAATACTATTCCATTATATATACCAAATTTACTTTATTCAGTCAGTGATGGACATGAAAATTGATTCCATATCTTGTCTACAGTGAATAATGCAGTAATGAACATAAGAGTGCAAATATTTATTTGAGATCCTGATTGCAATTTCTTTGGATATATACCCAGAAGTGGGATTATGGAATCACATGGTAGTTTTTTTGTTTATCTGTTTGCTTGTAATTTTTGTGAGAAACCACCATATGGTTTTCCACAGTGATGTAAAAACTTATATTCCATCAATAGTATAAAAGGATTCATTTTTTTCCACACCACTGCCAACACTTGTTATATCTGGTCTTTTTAATAATAGTCATTCCAACAGGTGTTAAGTGATTTTGATTTGTATTTCCCTGATAACTAGTAATGTTGAATACTTTTTCATGCAACTATTGGCCATTTACTTAAATGTTTTCTTTGGAAAAAAATTTATTCATGTTTTTGCTCATTTTTAATTTGATTGTTTGAGCTCCTTACATAATTTGAATATTAATCCCTTGACAGATAAATGGTTCCTAAATATTTTCTCTCATTCCTTAATTTGCCTTTTACTCTATTGATTGTTTCCTTTGTTGTGTAGGTTTGTAGTTTGATGTAGCCTCCCTAACAAGTCTTTGCTTTTGTTGCTTAAGCTTTTGGTGTCATATCAAAAAAGATCATTTCCAAGACCAATACCAAGGAGGTTTTCCCTTATTGTCTCTAGGAGTTTTATGATTTTATGTCTTAAATTTGCCTTTGATCCATTTTGAGTTTTGTGGTGTGTGTACATTGTAAGATGAGGGTCCAGTGCGTTTTCTCGGATGTAGAAACTCACTTTCTGCAGGATCATTTATTGAAGAGAATATCCTTTCTTCATTGTACATTCTTAGTGCATTGTCAAAGATTAATAAACTGTATAAATGTGGGTTTATTTCTGGGATGTAAACTCTGTTCCATTGTTCTGTGTCTGTTTTATGCTATGACCACCCTGTTTTAATTGTTATAGCTGTGTAACATAGTTTGATATCAGGAAATATGCCTCCACTTTTCTTCTTCATTCTCAAGATTGCTTTTGTCTATTTGAGGCATTTTGTGTTTTTATATTAATTTTAGTGTTTTTTTGTGAAAATATAATTGAAACTTTGATAGGGATTACATTGAAACTGTAGTCTATTTTAGATAGAGTGAACAATTTACTAATATTAATTCTTCCAGTTAGTGAACTTAAAACATCTTTCCATTTATCTGTATCATTTAATTTCCTTCATTGATCTTTAAATAATTTTCAGTGTAGTCATTTTACCTGTTTGGATAAGTTTCTAAGTATTTTATTCTTTTGGAAATGGGAAATTTTTTGTAATTTTCTTTTAGAGTATTTCAATGTTACTATGTGTTGAAACTCCACTAATTTTCCATGTAGATTTTGTATTATACAAATTTACTGAATACATTTTTAGTTGAAACAATCGCTTTTGAGTGTTTTGAGTTTCGTAAATATATGATTATATAATATGCAAATAGATAATTTTGCTCTTTCTCTTCAAATTCCTTTCATTTATTTTTTCTTGGTTAATTGCTCTGACAATCACTTTCAGTCTGAAGTTGAACACCTAAAAGTGGGAAGAAAAGTGCTCAGTTTTGTCCCCATTGATTATAATGCTAGGTGGAGAATTTTCATTATGGATTTTATTTTGTTCAGGTCAGTTTCCTCTTTGCCTATTTTGTTAAGACTTTTTTTTTTTAAATCATGAATAATTTTTTTCATATGCTGTTTTTTGCATCTACTGAAATGATTGTGTGGTTTTTAGCTTTCATTTTATGAATGTAGTTTGATCAATTTGTCTATGTTAATCATCCTTTCATCCCATGGATAAATTTCACCTTTTTATGATGTATGATACTTGTAATGTATGGTTAAATTCATTTTTTGAATAATTTATTGATGTTTTTACATTTGTGTTAATCAAGAATATTGACCTATAGTTTTCTTTTCTAGAAGTGTCTTTTTTCTAGCTTTTGTATCAAAGTGATACTATCCTCATAAAATAAGTTTGGAAGTGCTTCTTAAGTTGTTCTAGAAAATTTTTGAAAAATTGATATTAATTTTTGTTTAAAGTTTTTGTAGAATTCTCTCATGAATTCATTGGATTTTTGTGGAAAGTCGTTGATCACTGATTCAATGTCATAATTTTTATTGGTCTGTTTAGTCTTTCAGTTTCTTTTTGATTCAATTTTTGTAGCTTGCGTATTTCTAATTGATACATTTCTTCTGGATTGTCCAATTGATTGGGATATACTTAGTCATAATAGTCCTCTATTATTCTTTTCATTTCTCAGGCACTTCTTGTGATGCCACGTTTTCCATTTCTGATTGAATCTCTCTCTCTTTCTCTCTCTAGTTGGGCCAACTAAGCATTTATTGATTATGTTTCTCTTTCCAAAGACCCAACTCTGGACTTCTTGATTTTTTTTCTATTATTTTCTAGTCCTATTTCATTTATAATTGCACTATTTTTTTATTTCCTTCTTTCTTCTACGATTGGAATTATTCTATTTCTCTTTTTCTACTTCCTTAGGACAAATGTTAGGTGGTTTCTCTGATGTCTTTTTAAGTTTTTAATGTAGTCTTTTAATCCCTTTAAGTTTCCTTCTTAGTATTGCTTTTACTGCATCCATTAAGTTTTTATATGTTGTATTTGTGTTCTTCTCCAGATATTTTTAAAAGTTTCCTTTGATTTTTTCTTAGATGCATTGTTTAATCAGTGGTGTGTTATTTAATTTCTGCATATTTGTAAATTTTCCAGGTTTTTCTTTCCTGATTTTTGTTTTTTACTTTTATTCCAGATACATTTATTTCATTTGATAATTTAAATTTATAAAATGTCTTCAATTTACTAAAATTTATTATATGATCTAATATATGGTCTATCTTGGAGATTATTTCACATATGCTTGAGAAATGTGTATATATAAATACATATATATATTTCTCCTGCTGTTGCATGGAATTCTCTGTATAGATCATTGGCCTGTGGTTTTGTTCAAGTCCACTGGTTATTTGTTTCATTCTGGTTGTTATTACCCATCATACAAAGTGGGTTTTGGAAGTCTATTACTATTATGTTGTTGTTATCCATTTTCCCTTCAATTTTGATAGTGTTTGGTTCAGATATTGAGGTATTTTAATATTGGCTACTTATATATTTGTAACTGGTGTATCTTCCTTGTTAATTTATCTTTTATCATAATATTACATAATATCCTTTCTTGTCACTTATTACAGTTTTTGACTTAAAGTTTTTGTGACATAAGACTAGCCACTTCGTCTATCTTTTGGTTACTATTTACAAGGAATTTTTTGATACCTTTATTGCCAATATATGTGTATCATTAGGTCTAACATGAGTATTGTAGGCAGTGTATAGTGGAATATTTTTTTCTAAAATGTATTTAGCTACTCTATGTCTTTTTAATGAGGAATTTAATATATTTACATTTAAAGTAATTCTTTTTTTTTTTCTCGTAGTTTTTGGCCAGGGCTGGGTTTGAACCTGCCACCTCCAGCATGTGGAGCCAGTGCCCTATTCCTTTGAGCCACAGGTGCTGCCCTAAAGTAATTCTTTATAGGAATTTAATATATTTACATTTAAAGGAATTCTTTATAGGATTTACTATTGTCATTTTGTTAATTGTTTATATTTGTCTTTTAGTCCTTTTGTCTCTCTTTTCTTGTGTTGCAATCTGCTTGGTATTGATTGATATCCTTTGATTTCCGTCTATTTTCCTCTTGAATAATTTCTATAGTTTTAATTTTTTTGTAGTTGCCACCTTAGTTTGAACTGTTACAAGTTATCTTCAATCACATACAAAAATCTACATGTTACTTCTCTCTTACACTCTGTTACTGTCACAATCTGCATCTATTTATATTGTTTAATATTAACATAATTTCAGTTATCGTAACTTTTATACTTTTGTATTTAACCTTTTGTTTCAGAATTAAAAGTGATTTACCCACCACAATTACTGCTGTATCCATCTATATTTTTACCCTGACCAAAGGCATTTATGCTTTCTAATGCTGCCATGATGGTGTTGGTGTGTTTTCATTTCAAGTTAAAGAACTCCCTTTAGCATTTCTTGTAAATTAGGGCCCAGGATGATGAACTCTCTCAGATTCTATTTGTCTGAGAAAGACGTTTTGTCATTTCCAAAAGACAGGCTTGTCAGGTATAGTATAATTATTTAGAAGTTATTTTGTTTTCTTTCTTTAAGCACTTTGGATATATCATCTCATTCATTTCTGGCCTGATAGGTTTCTGCTGAAAAATTCACTGAGAGTCTTATGAAAGTTCCTTTGCATATGATAAGTTATATTTATCTTTATACTTTAAAATTTTTCATTTTTTTTTTACTTTGGGCATTTTTATTATAGTAAATCTTAGTAATAATTTCTTTTGGTTCATATTATTTTGAGTCTTTTTGTCTTCCTGGATCTAGATGTCCATTTTCTTTCCCATATTTGGGAAATTTTCAGCAATTATTTCTTAATAAGGTTTCTAGTCTTTTCTCTCTCCCTTCTACTTCTGAGACATCCATAGTTCCTATATCGTTCCATTTATAATCCCCATAAGTTATTTAAGTTTTCTTCACTGCTTTTTAGTTTTTTTTCCCTATTTGATCCTCTGAGCTTCTATGACTGGATAATTATAAACAATCTTTCTTCAGATTTGCTGATTGTTTCTCATGCCTGCTCTAGTCTGCTGAAGAACACTTCTATTGATTTTCTAGTTCAGTTATTATAATTTTTCAACTCTAACCTCTATATTTGGTTTTCTTAAAAATTTCTACCCTTTGTTGAAAGCATTATTTTGTGCATTATTCTCTTGAACTTATTGATTATTTTTATGATTATTATTTTAAATTCTCTGTCAGGTAATCATCTATCTCTGTTGCCTTAGGGTTGGTTTCTAGAAATTTATTTTGCTCCTTTGTTTGTGCTATGTTTCCCTCTTTCTTAATTTTCCTTGATTCTTCATGTTGATATCTAAGTATTAGTGAAACCCAGCACATCATTCAGTTTTCATGATTGGCCTTGTATAGAAGAATACCTTCACCAATAAACCTGGCCAATGTTTCTGTGGGTCTCTTTAGTTTCAATGTTAGTTCAAACTTCTGTGTTAGTTCTCAGTGGCTTCCAGGCAACTAGAATATGCAGTATCTCTCAGAAACATGTGGGACGGAAACCAGTCCCTCAGAGAACCCCTATAAAAGTTGTAACATTTGATATTTAGTCTAACTACTTTCCTCCCCAGGAAAAGACTTGGACTTGAGTTTTTCTTCCACCCACATTTCTTTTTTTGTAGACCTAAGGGTCAAGCATATGCAGGATCTCATCAGCACTCCAAGAAACATAAGATAGAATCTAGTTTCTCAGGAAATAACAGAAAATTTGGAATGTTGAATGTGCAATTAAACATTTTCCCTCCTCAGGATGGAGTGGGGAGATAAGGAATTCATCACCACTGTGCCAGGCTTGGGGATTATGGAGGGAGGTTGTCTTCAGTTTTCCCTCCAGTTTCAACATGTATGATTTCCCAATCACCTGGGATACAGAAGCTCCTCAAGTTTCAAGATTATTCACAAGGAATTTGTCTATGTTTTGTTGTTAAATCAATGTGTGTCTGTGGGAGGAAGACAAGCCTATGGCCTCTTATTCTGACATGAATCTCTATGGGTAATTTCTAAAACATCACTTTCGGTCTTTTCATTACATAAAGCTTAACAATAAACCCTCTATTTTTTAAAACTATTACTAAAATACACTACATACACATGTACATGCACACATACACACACACACAAACAAATGCATTTTGGGATTTGGTGAGACTGACCACATGCAAGTTCACAGTGAAGTACTTGTAAGACTGTTCTGTCCACCCACTCTTATGAGATTTTCTAGTACTTCATTCCTCAGGCATGGATTCACTTCATAAAACTCCTCACTAGTCTGTCTTCTAGTCTCATCAAAATTCTATTCATCTTCCACATTAGCACCAGGGTTCTCTTTCCAAATAAAAAATCTTAACATATTACGCTGCTAATTTTTTTTTTGATAGCTCTCCATTACTTATGGAATAAAGTTCAAACTCCTTGGCTTTGTACACAAGGGCTTTCACAATCTAGTGATATTTATGGTCTTTTTTCTCACTTCTATCTTCCTTGGAAGCTTCACTCTGGCTGCAATTTCTTAGGCATGTTTATACCTCTTTGCCTTTGTATTTTGCTTGCCTAATAAAACCCTAATATTGTGGAATCTAGTATTACCTCTTCCATGAAATCTTTCTCAAGCTAAGTCAGAATTAATTACTTTCTTCTCTGAATGCCCTAGCATTTTTGTTCTAAGACTCATGATATTGTATTTATAATCCAGTTTCCCATTTCTTAACAACTTATATGTTATGTAGTGTCACATAACATATATTTCACTGTTCTTGCCCCTGTGTACTCATACAGGACCACAGACACCTCCAAAATATGCTCTCCCCCACATACTACCCATCAGTATTTCTGCGTGTGCTCAGGGTGTGCCTTGAATATTTCCAAACAAATATCCTCCTGCCAAGTCCCACTGGAGTTAGGTTACTCAGGTCAATTCTGTTGTCTGTTGTTGCTTTCTTGGAAACCACAATCTATTACTTTGTACAATTCATAGCTCTGCTCACATTTAAGTTGCCAAATGAGTTGCTGCTCTATTGACCACTAGTCACAAAAAATGGGAAAGCTTGTGGATTCCAGATGAGTGGTAATTTACATTAAAAAGGCATTAATTTTGTGAAAAAAAACTCATCTTTTGTTTTTTCAGTAAAAGGCAACCATTGCAATTTAAAAAAATCTTTTTCATTTGAAATAATTATTCATTTATAGGAAGTTGCAAAAGATGTGCAAGGAGATCTCATGTACACTTCACCTAGTTTACCAATGGTTTTATTTTATATTACCATCAAACAGTATCAAGACCAGGAAACTGACATTGGTATAATGTATGTATATTGTCCCATTTCATTTTATCACATGAGTAGAAATTTAGATAATCATTGAAATCAAGATATAAAATTACACCATTATCACAAAAAGCTTTCTGGTGCTACTTCTTTCTAGTCACACCCACTCCTCTCTACCACACTGTCCTTAAGTGCTAGGAAGTACTATTTTGTTTTCTAATTCTATAATTTTTTTTTGTATTTTAAGAATATTATACAAGTAGAATTATACAGCTGGTGGCTTTTTGGTTTTGACTTTTTTCCACTCAGGTAATGCACTTGGGATCCATTAAAATTGCCATATTTGTAGTTCTTGTGTTTTGTTACTGAGGACTATTTCATGGTATGTGTGCACCACAGTTTTTTTAGCCATTATTTGATGTATGATAATTGTCTGTTTTATGAGTTGAATTGTGTCACCCCTCCCCCCCAAGAAATGTTGTATTTTTTTTTTTTTGAGACAGAGACTCAAGCTTTCCCCCTGGGTAGAGTGCCATGGCATCACAGCTCATAGCAACCTCCAACTCCTGGGCTCAAGCGAGTCTCCTGCCTCCGCCTCCCAAGTAGCTGGGACCACAGGTGCCCGCCACAACACACGGCCATTTTTTGGTTGCAGCCATCATTGTTGTTTGGCAGGCCCGGGCTGGGGATTCGAACCTGCCACCTTAGGTGTACGTGGCTGGCGCCTTAGCCGA